>JAHHZJ010003703.1:0-51932 GCA_021437245.1 Aegilops speltoides
TCGATGCTTTTGAAACTAAGCTCGAATTTGATATTTGACTCAAACTTTTGATGTGATATTCGCATCTTATTCGGTCAATATTATTGCGCATCTGAATCTCATCGACACAATATTTCATCATGCATTTCAAAGAAGTAGAACCTGACCTTCTAAAGCTTTGAGGTAAGAATTTTAAGGCATGTAATATAATACCGCATAGGCAGTAGCCGATGCTCGGTTCGGTGTTGGAAAAAAACGGTGAGGATCTTCAAAGATATACGGAGTTCTAAAAATATGTCAATATGGGATTGCGGCTATTGCTGACCTCGCCCTTGTGCGGTCGATGCTTTGAGCAGAACCTCGGCGGTCAGAGGCGAGCTCGGCCGTGCCAAAGTAGCTTCGAGGACAAGGAAGGTGAGTGACACCGTGTTGAATTTTACCTTCTGAAAAAGTTTTTGGTTGCAAGAGAAATAACCGAGGATACGTGGGTACTCGGGGCCACGAGCAGGTGGCGACCACGAAGGAGGCCGTGTCCGTGAAGCATCTGTCACGGCGAGGCAACTTTGGCGAGAAAGCGGAGCGCGGGTGGCGGAGGTGCAGCAAGAGCTCCAGGCTCTCATGGAAAAACATGAGGGTTTGGGGCGACTCAAATTCGAGAGTCGGCTTGCCGGGTCTTGAGGCACCAGCAAAGGCGAAGCCCATAAGGCCCTCAAGAGATTTAAGCGGTTGAAGAAAATAAGCGGGTAAGGCATTTTTCATGCAAAGGGCATGTGAATGTGAATTACATACCTTACCCAAATTCAGAGCTCTCCGGGGCGTTTGCGATCTGCCTCGGCGTTACGTCTTTGCCGCATTCTCGGGCGAGGAGGGGGCGCGGAGAAAGGTCTTACGGTCTCGTATCTTTGAGGCGGACATCAGTGCCCTTTAGCAACCAGGTGAAGAGTGGCGAGTCCTAAGGTAGCGAGCGGGCCATGAAGGGCCTCTTAGTTGTGTGTCCCAAGGAGGCCATGCACAGGAGCTACTTGCTGGTCGGCGGCGGGTGGATCGTGTCCACTGGGTGGAGTCGTCAAGCACTCCTCCTGCATTGAAGGTGCCGTCGGGCCTTGCCGATAAAAGTGCCTTTGGGGGGATGGACCGAGAGAAGCGAAGGGCCGCCCACCGGAGAAGGAGTATCGCCGCCGAAATGTATTATAAGAGTGTCTGAAGGGTGCCGCATGATTGTGGGTGAGTGCTCCAAAGATGTAATATTTGAGTAGACTGCAATGTGTTATCTTGTCGTGAAAACTTTGTTCATATCGCTAACAGCGCTTATTAATTTAAATATTACCATACATGCGGCCGTTTATCAAATCGAGAGATGGCAAGTGTAAACTTACCCCCATGCCACAGTCTTTGGGGTGTTGGGATAAACTTGGCGCTCTTGTTCCCATTGTTGGGTCCATCTGGGAGGCGCTCAACACAGCGAACAGCAAGGACTTATAATGCTTGAACACTCTCCTTAGCCATAGAATTCTATAATTTTAAATTTTGTGAAGCCTAGTGTTCGGAAGCGAGTTGAGCTATCACGCTTTGAGCGGACAAAGCCGGTTCCTCGCTCTAAGCGGCATAAGCCTTTAGGGACTCGAAAAGACCTCTCGAATAGCGACCAGCTCTTGCCTTATCATGACGTTAGTTTAGCTTTCTCCATTGAGGCACTGGACTCAGCAGGCGCAATCGTGATGGTTCTCCCGGTGCTACCTTAGCCGATAAAGCGAAGCGTAGGTACCAAAACATGGGGCAGGCGAACCCAACTATTGACCCAAGACATGATTGGAGCCGATGCATATAATGCTATAAGTTAAGGTGCGCCTTGTGAAAGTGTTTGGACTTATCACACCATAATGCGGGAACTTAAGCCCTGGTGTATTGGGTACCAAAGTGTCGGATGCAAGATGTCATAAATGAACATATATATAAGGAAGAAATGCAATTATAAGGGCGATGCATTTAAAAAAAAAAAGGGGGGGAAAAATTTTTTGGGGGGTTTTTTTTTTTCCCCAAAAAAAAAAACCCCTTTTTTTTTTAATTAAAATAAAAAATTTTTTGGAAGGTTTTACCAAAAAAAAACCTTAAGGAAATTATTTTTTTTGGGGGGGTTGGCCCTTTAAAGGGATTTTATTAAAAAATTTTTTTTAAAACCAAAAGCTTTTTAAAAAAACCCCCCCCCAAATTTGGGGAAATTTTTAAAAGGGGGGAAACCCCTTTTTTAAAAAAAGGGGGGGAAAAAAAAAAATTTTTTTTTTTTTTCCCTTTTTTAAGTTTTTCCCCTTTTTTTTAAAAATTTTTTTTTTTTTTTTTAAAAATCCCTTTTTAAAAAAGGGGGGTTAAAAAAAAAAATTTTTTTCCCAAAGGGTTTTTTTTAAAAAAAATTTTTAAAAAAAAAAGGGCCAAAAATTTTTTTTGGGGAAAAAAAAAAAAAAAATTTTTTTTGGGGGTTTTTTAAAAAATTTTGGAAAAAAAAAGGGGGGGAAAAAAGGGCCCCCCCTTTTTTTTTTCCCCCCCCAAAAACCTTTATTTTCCAAAAAAATTTTTTTTAAAAAACCTTTTTTTTTTTTTTGGTTTTTAAAGGGTTTTCCAAACCCCCGGAAAAGGGGTTTCCCTTAAAAGCCAAAAAACCCCCAAAAAAAGGGGGAAAAACCTTAAATTTTTTTTGGGGGAAAACCCCCCTTTTTTTATTTAAAATTTCCCTTTCAAAATTAGTTTTTAAAAAAAATTTTTTTTTTGGGGGAAAAAACGGGGGGCCAATTAAAAGGGAAAAAGGGGGGGGCCCCGTTCCCTTTTTTGGGGTTTTTGGATAACCCCTTTGGGGGGGGGTTTTTCCCCCCCCCTTTTTTTTTTTTTTTTTTTTTTTTTTTTTTTTTTTAATTTTTTTTTTTTTTTTTTGGAAAAATAAAGATTAAAAAAATTTTTTTTAAAATTTTTAAAATAAAAAATAAAAAAAGGTTTTTTTGGGGAATTTTTAAAAAATTGGGGAATTTAAAAAAAAAAATTTTTTTTTAATTGAAAAAGGGAAAAAAAAAAATTTTTTTTCCCTTTTATAAGGGGTTTTTAAAGGGGTTGGAAAAAAAATTTTTAAATTTTTTGGGGTTTTTTTTTAAAAAGGGTTTTTCCCCGGGGGTTTTTTTGGAAAAAATTTTGTTTTTTCCCCTTTTTTGGGTTTTTTTAAAAGGGTTTTTTTAAAAAAATTTTTTTTTGGGGTTTTTAAAATTTTTAAAAAATTTTTTTTTTTTCCCCCCAAAAAATTTTTTTTTTTTTTTTTTTTTGGGAAAATTTTTAATTTTGGGGGTTTTTTTCCGGGGTTTTTTTTTTTTTTTTTTGGGGTTTTTTTTTCAAATTTTTTAATTTTTTTTTTTTTTAAAAAAAAATTTAATTTAAAAATTTAAAAATTTTTGGGTTTTTTAAAAAAAAGGGAAAAAAAATTTTTTCCCCCCTTCCCAAAAAGTTTTTAAAAAAAAAAATTTTTTTTAAAAAAAAAGGGGCCAAAATTTTGGGGGTGGGCCCCCCCCCCTTTTTTTTTGGGGGGGGGTTTTTTTTTGGGGAAAAAAAGTTTTGGGAAAAAAGGGGGAAATTTTTTAACCAAAAACCCCTTTTTTTTTGGGGAATTTTAAAAATTTCCCAAATTTTTTTTAATTTAATCCCTTTTCCCCAAAATTTTTCCCCTTTTCCCAAAAATTTTTTTGGGGGTTTTTTTTTAAAAAAAAAAAAAATTTTTTTTTTTTTAAAATTTGGTTTCCTTTTTTTAAATTTTTGGGGGAAAAAGGGGAAAAAAAAAATTTGGGAAAAAAAAAATTTTTTAAATTAAAAAAAAAAAAGGGAAACCCTTTGGGGTTGGGGGTTTTTGGGGGGGGGGGGAAAAATTTAATTTGGTTTGGGTTTTTTTTGGGGGTTTTGGGGCCCCCCCGGGGGGTGGAAAATTAACCCCAAAACCTTCCCCCCCCCCAAAAAAAAAAAAGGGAAGGGGAAAAAATTTTTAAAAAAAAATTTTTTTTTTTTTTTTTTGGGGGAAATTTTTTTTTTGGTTTGGTTTTTTTTTTTTAATTGGGTTTTTTCAATTTGGGTTAATTTTTTTTTTTTTTTTTGGGGGGGGTTTTCCAAATTTTTTAAAAAAAAAAGGAATTTTAAAGGGGAAAATTTTTTGGTTTTTTTTTAAGGGTTTTTAAAATTTTAAAAACCCCTTTTTCCCCAAAAAAAAATTTTTTCCCCCTTCCCTTTTTCTTTTTTTGGGGGATTTGGTTTTTTTCTTTTTTTTAAAAAATTTTTTTTTTTTTTTTTCCCCCCCGGAAAAAACCCCCCCCCCCCTTTTTTTCCCCCTTTTTCCAAAAACCTTTTAAAATTTTTTCGGGGGGTTTTTTTTTTGGGGGCCCCTTTTTAAAGGAAGGGGGTTTTTTTCTTTTTTTGTTGTTTTTTTAAAAAAAATTTTTTTGGGGGGGGAAAGGGGGGTTTTTTGGGGGGGGGAATTTTTTCCAAACCAAAAAATTTTTTTGTTGGGTTTAAAAAATAAAATTTTTTTAAAAAGGGGGTTTTTTTTGGGGTTTTTTAAAAAAATTTTTTTTGGGGGGGGGTTTTTTGGTTTTGGGAAAAAAATTTTTTTTTTTTAAAATTTTATTTTTTTTAAAAAAATTAAAATTTTAACAAAATTTTTTTAAATTTTTTTTTTTTTTTCCCCCCCCCTTTTTTTTTGGGTTTTTTTTTTATTTAAAAAAATTTTTTAAAAATTTTTTGGGGTTTTTAAATTTTTTAATTTTTTCCAAAAAAAAATTTTTTTTTTTTTTAGGAAAAATTTTTTTAAATTTTTTTTGGGTTAAAAAACCAAAACCCCAAAATTTTTTAAAAAAAATTTTTGGCGGTTTTTTCAAAAATTTTTTCCCCAAAAAAATTTTCCCTGGGGGGAAATTTTTTTCCAAAAAAAACCCCCCCCTTTTTTTTTCCCCCCTTTTTCCCCCTTTTTCCCGGGCCCCCCCCCCCCCGGGGCCCCCTTTTTTCCCCGGGGTTCCCCCCCCTTCCCTTCCCACCCCCCCAAACCAACCCCCAAAGGTTCCCCGGTTTCCCGGGGGCCCCCCCGGTTTTTCCCCCGGTAAAATTTCCCCCGGGCCCGGGGCTTTCCTGGGAAGATAAATCGATAGTGGCTACAAAGTGGGTGGTGGGTGGTGAGGAGTCTGGACTGGGGGTGTCCGGACAGCGGACTATCGATATCCGCCGGACTCCCATACTACGAAGATAAGATTGAAGACTCGGCTCGTGTCCGGAAGGTACTTTCCTTGGCATGGAAGGCAAGCTTGGTTCGGATATGTAGATCTCCTACCATTGTAACCGACTCGTGTAACCCTAGCCTCTCCGGTGTCTATATAAACCGGAGGGCCTTAATCCGTGGGGCGAATATACATCTCAACAATCATACCATAGGCTAGCTTCTAGGGTTTAGCCTCCTTGATCTCGTGGTAGATCTACTCTTGTACTACCCATATCATCAATATTAATCAAGAAGGGCGTGGGTTTTACCTCCATCGAGAGGGCCCGAACCTGGTAAAAACATCGTGTTTCTCTTTGTTACCATCCGCCTAGGCCGAGTTGGGACCCCCTACCCGAGATCCGCGGTTTTGACACCGACATTGGTGCTTTCATTGAGGTTCCTCCTGTCCCGGCCGATAGGCGGATGCCTTTCCCGTCTTGAAAGCGGTGTTTTTCGGGAGGGCCTTGGCACCGGCCAAACTATCCGGCTTGGTGGCTTTCTTTGACCGCCTGTCCGGCCGCCCGCTTGGGACTTCTCAAGTCGTCGGAAGCAATCTTGCGTCAGCCCTAAAGCTGCCGAACAGTTAGATCAATTGAGCTCTTGTCGTTAACGATCTCTTGATGCCATCGCCGCCAACGGAGTCGTACGGACTACAATCGAATCGGGCTTAAACCGATCGAGAGATCTCTCCCGGGCCACCCTGCGTCGCGGTGGTAGAGGAACAACTTCGGCAATTCTTTGCGGTGTTGGCAATCCGTGTCGGATTCCCGAACCCTCCATGCGGTTCCCGGAGGGCGGACTTGTCGAGCATTGAACCTAAAATCATGCATCGCTCCGGGACTCTTGGGTCTCCGACAAACCAAGCTTCAATTTGGAAGCCCCTGTTGAGCCCAAAGATGGGCAGGGATCGGACTTTATTCCACCCACCCGCCCGGACATATCCGATCTATCTCTAATCGGGAAGAGCCTTGAACGATTACATCATTCTTGGGCGATTCCTCCCGGTTATGGGCGGGATAAGGGGCTGCCGAGAGAAAAGCATAATCTCAATCTTACGCAATAAGCGCCGGACAAAATTTCGAGCGCCATTGATCGTCGCCAAAGATTCCGCTTCACCGATCTGGCGTCCATAATCGAAAATCTTGTGCGATGGAAAGTTTGGAAAACTGAAAATCAATTTTGGATAGTCGGCCCCAAACCCGATCCAGCGACAAAAGGCGCCTTACATTGGCGAGGCCAAAAACCAAGGGAAACCCGATAAGGAAGCGGAACCATCTTTGGAGGGATGGCTCAATGGACCTTAAACTTCATAGTGCGAGGAGGGCCGTCCCAACACATAGCCTTAGAGCATGTTGGATATTACGGCGGGTAGCCAAAAGTGGCGAAGAGCTCCTAGCTCAGAAACCACTCCAACAATACCGCCCGGTTCGGCGATCTTTGAGACTTTCGCATCAAATAATATCCAGGAACAATCCGGAACTTCGCCGAAGTCTACCAAGTAACCAAACCCATGGGTGACCTATTACCTTCAGCGCCAGGACGAGCCCATATTTGAACAACAGGCCCGGCCCTTTGGGTACTTAGTCCCATAGTGGGCGGCTTTCGGTGACAAAGGTCCTCATGGATGGCGGCAAGGGACTGAACCTCATTCCGAGGAAACTCTGGAAAAATGGAAATCGATTGGAGCCGTATTGAGCGAAGCGGCACAACCTTGAGGAACAATCCCTAGCGGGAAGCCTTGTTGCCGGAAAAATCACCTCGATGTGGTGTTGGCTCTCCGGACAATTCTGGATCCGAAGGTCCCGTTCGGTGGCCCCATTCAATGGCTATCCGCCATATTGGGCAAGGCATTCACAATTTTCAAGCAATACCTCATTACGGGTACATGAAGCTTAAAATGCAGGCCCGGGAATAATCACTCTCGTTAGTGATCCGGACATAGCACTCCGCGCCGAAAAATAAGGCGGCCGCACTAGCCCTCGAGGCACTATCCAAAACCTTAGCGGGGAAGGAACTCACCGTGATCGCTCTGGTGAACAGGGATGATGTGATACTTGATAAAGATCCAATCCACCTCCTTCAAACCAGGATGAGATAATAAAATTTCACCCAATGGACCCAACAAAGGCGGCCTCCATCGGGGCTCGGTTGAACCGAAGGGCCCGCCTTTGCGATTTCGCCGGGAAAATTGGGATATCCTTTGGCATCCCTCGGACATGCGGAATCCCTCAGGTTGGCGAGAACATAGCCTAAACATCCTAAAAGGTTTAAGCCCGATCAAACAGGCTCTTAAATCGATTTTCCGAGCCCAAAAGACGGGCAATGGGAGAAAAACTAGCCAAGTTATTGGAAGCGGATTCATTAGAGATATCAAACATCCGGATGGCTAGCAAATTTGGTGATGGTACCAAGAAGGATAAATCCTGGCGCCTCGTGGGATTTTAAAGACCTCAATAAAGCCTGCCCAAGGATCCCTTCTCTCTCCCGCATTGATCAAATTATGATGCCAGGAAGAACACGATTATTGTGCTTCACGGGCGTACTCGGCTATCATCAAATCAAGATGGCGGAAGCGAATCAAGCCTAGCGGCATTTATCCTCCATCTGAACCATTAGCTTCAACCCGATGCCCTTGGACTCAAAAGGGAACATATCGGCCATGATTCAAACATGTCGGCCCCGGATCGGCCAAACGATCGAGGCATCGTAGGCGGCGTGGTCTCAAAACAAAACTCTTCGAAAACTTTAGTAGATGATTTGAGGATCACATTCGACAACCTTAGAGCATATGACATCAAGCTGAATCGGAAAAATGTGTTTTGGTTGTACCGGGGAAAACTTTGGGCTTCATCGTATCCGGTAGAGGAATAAAGCAAATCCGGCCAAAATCCGGGCTCTCACAGTTGGATATTCCAAAGGACCTCAAGCAAATACAAAAATTAACATTATGCGTGGCAGCTTTAAGCCGTTTATCTCCCGTTTAGGAGAGAAGGTGTTGCCCTTTATCGCCTCTAAAGGCGCCCGAACACCAGTGGGCGGATGCGCCCTTGGTTCGAAGAAATAAAGGCCATGTTGGCAACAAATCCGGTCTGGCTCGCCCCACTGCAGGCGAACCAATGTTGTTATACATCGCGAACACATCAAGTTATGGCGCTGTCCTCGTCGTCGAGCAAGCGGGAAGGACATAAATTCCCTCTTCAAAAACGATTTTATTACTATCCCTTTTGTTAACCCCCAAATCCGTTACCCGCCTTGTCGAAAGATAGCATATCACGGTATTCATGGCATCTCGTAGCTCGGCACTACTTTCAAAGTGTTCGATAAGATGGTCTCTGAAGTACCACTCAATGACATTATAAATAACATGCCTTAGCGGGCAGGATTGCAAAATGGTCCATTGAGCTCTTGCCATTTGACATAACTTACAAACCTCGGCGACCATAAAGTCACAAGTTTTGGGCTGACTTTCGCCGAATGGAAAGCCGAACTCCTAAAGTCGGCGCATACTCAATTGGACTATGCATTTGGCGGCTCCAAAATGTTGGCGGATGGGGTTGTATTGACATCCCCCCTTGGATATCTTGTCGATTACTTCAAATAATGTACCGGACTCCAACAATGCGGCTGAATCGAGGCCCTATTACATGGTCTCGGGATGGCGGTCTCCATGGGCATTCAGCGCCTAGAGGTGCGGAATTCAAACCTTGCAATATCCCAAATAAATGGAGACTTTGGCGCCAAGGATCCGAAAATGGCAATATCGCAATGTTGTCACGAAAATGTCATGGTTTGAAGGACTCGAATTCCATCAATAGCCGAGATAATAACCAAGCGGGGCGTCATGCGCCCGGTGGGCGTAATCTGTCCTCAAATATCTTCTGGCGGCTCTTCAAGCCATCCTTACTATGGGAAGAAGGCCGGTGGCGACAAACCGGAAAAAGCACCAATCGGTGATTGGGATGACATAACACCCTCCCGCGTTATAATGGCGATGTCGGCGTGGATAGAACCTTTCTAGCCTACTTACTTAGGGGAACTTCCGAACCAAAATGAGGCCCCTTTGCATAGTCCGGTGATCGAGGCCTACAAGGTCCATGAGGGAAACTTTATAAGAAAAGTACTACGGAGTCCTTCAAGGTGTATCTCCGAAGAAGAACGAAACCTCTGGCTGAAATCCATGCGGGACTAAGCGGACCCACGCAGCCCGGCCCGGGTAGGAAAGGCATTCCGTCAGGATTTTTTTGGCCGGCGGCTCGGGGAATTGCAGGACTTGGTCGGCGATCGTTGGTTGTCGCTCTTTGCTAATCGAGCCATTCCACCCCCCTCAAAACCATACCCATTACGGCCATTCGGATGCAGGGGCTTGACATGGTTGGACCCCTTAAAGGGGAGCCCACAAGAAAAAATACCTATTGGTCATGGTGGACAAGTTCACCAAATGAATAGAGGCCAAACCGGTGGCAATGATCCGGACCCGGTGATAGACTTTATATCGGTGGTACAATTACGGAGTCCCCGGCATCATCACCACAAGGCCACGTTCACGGCCGATGAGGTCAAGTCATGGTGCAAAAATATGGGCATTAAGCTCGACTTGGTCATCACCCTCAAACCAGCGGTCAAGTGGAAAGAGCAAATGGTCTAATAATAAGCGGTTAAACCCGGACTAGTGAGGTCCTCACCGTCGGACACCCAATGGGTGAGAGCTCGACTCCGTACTCAGGGGCTGCGGACAATGCCCTAACCGTACTACGGATTCACACCATTTTTTATGGTATTGGCGGAAGGAAGTCTTGCCTGCGACATTATTCATGACTCACCTCGATGCCATGTATGAGGAAAGAAAGCCGACTGGATCGGCGGGACAGCTTGGACAATTGGAGGAAAAGCGTGGCGTCGCGAAGGCTCGTTCCGCATTCTATCAAGGGCAGGCGAAGATATCCAAGCAGAAAGGGGAAGACTTAAGCGTTGGGAACTGGTTCTCGCTGCCGGGACAAGAAAAGGACAAGCTCAAGCCCGGATGGGAAGGCCCTTCATTATTGATCAATTACTCACGGGAACATACCGTCCTGAATCGTCGGACAACCGACTGAGGCGAACCCATGGAATGCAGCCCGACTCCGGCGATTCTATGCCTAAGCGCGGACTAAAGTTTCCCCTTCCCCGTCCAACCTTTTATATTTGGTGTCTTTTGTTTCTCTTTTTATCCTTTTAACTTAAAAGCCCTTGGGCCTATTTCGCATTCTTTGCATCATACGATGTGCCATCCCTTTTCGTTATTCTGGGGCTTCTTTCACGAAAGCTGAATTATCTGGGTTTTATACCCAACAATTGTCAAGCTTCCACATGTACCTTTTACTCGCCATTATATGCATCGATATGACTTAAGTTTTGGCCAAGCTGGGTTGCCGGCTCACATGCTTACCCCTACGTTCCCGATTGTTGGCTAGGAGGTAAAGGAGCACCTCTGCGATTATTCTTGCCGGGTTGGCCGGATGTGTACCTCGGTGGTGAAGGCGAAGCTAGCGTTCTTAAGGGAATATTGATTGGTGATTTAAAAGATGATTTTTGCTTATTTATCTACGCCCGGATGTTTTTTGCTCTATTGGCAGTCAGGACATGCACTTTAGGGCATGCCTCCCAGCGAAAGGAACCCTTATGGAACTATTCTCCCGGAAGATGTTTCTTACTAACCATGTAATATAACATAACTAGTTGGGCACTTATCGATAAAGCACTAATGACCCCTCTTTGGTCTCCATGCATACCACGGTTGTTTCTTAACCAAAAGGTATTGGACACACTCGGACTCTAGGGTCCCGAATTGAAGCGAAAAGGTCGGCAAAGACAAGCGATCTACAATCCGGCTAGAAGGCATTTCAATGTCATTTTAAAGGATAACATACATTGTCAAGTTTATTGATTGTATTCCTCCTCAATCCCGTCTAACGGGCTGTCTAGTTCGTCCCGTTGGGAAAACTTAGCCCAACTCTCTTGGTTTGTACACTAAACTCACGGGGATCTCCTTCCCTTGGCCCCACCGGTCAACTTTGGCCATGTGGTTGGGGTCCCTTCTTTACCAGCGTCTTCACCATGGCCCAAGCCTCCCGGCACCGGCAGGCTGATATCTTCCACAACAGGCGGCGCGCCTCCTGCAACTTCTCCATAAGCTCCCGAGACCCTCGGGCGGGGTGAGGCTGGCCACAAAGCATGAGCAGCGCTGCTCATTGCCCTGGGACTCGTTTGAGTAGCTGCCGGATTCGGAAGTTGATCACCCATTGATATGGGCATCTCCTCCAGGAGGACGACCCGTGATATACCTACAAGACATATTATGTCAAATTGCTTCCTCGCCGAACTCTTCCTTCTTAAAGAGTTCGCTCAAGCCCTACTATATTGCCAGGGCAAAGCCGTTGATTCTCCCACGGGCCGGACAGCTCGGCCTGTCGCCTTCGGCTCTTCTCGAGCTTAGCGTTGGCATCTTGGAGCTTGTTCCTTTCTTGCTGAACCTGTTGGCCCTCTCCCGACCTTTAGGTTGGCGCAACAATCTTACTGTGGGATCTTGTCCGTGGCTTTTTTCATTATTATCTTTGGCGCATGCCGGTTGGCCTTATATTAATTTATACAAATGTGTTACCGAAGGGGTCTTTCCGTCTCCTCCTGCGGCCAAGTGCGACCTCAAGTTGGGCCTTGCAATCTTGCGACTCCCAGGCAGGTGGGCATTCTTCTCGTTAAGAGCCGAAATTTCAAATGATCCTTAAATCGGTTAACATCTTTTGCTCCGTATGTCTTTAACATCTTGCTCCGTGGGCCTCTGGTGTATACAACCATTAAAATTCCCTTACCGTATGTTTTAAATTTGCTCCGGGCTCTGGCAAAACCATTTTGAGCAACCGGAATCGCGTCCCTCGTTAAAAGCATCCAATGCCTCGGGGAAAAACCCTTCTTGAAAACCGTGGCGTCTATGATTCATAGCGCTCTCCACCTCGACTTAGTGGCGGACGTCAGCCGTATCCTCCGTTGGGGCGGGATCCGGTTCGCGTCTTGCCTTGCCTCCCCTCCGGTCCGGGCCGGGGAGCACGGTGGTGTTGGTTGGGTCGGCAATTCTTGCGCTTCATGATCCGTGGCGCTTTTCTCTATAAAGATCCGGAGCACTTAGATGTTTCCTCGGGCGTTGCTCCAAAGAATCAACATGAGCTATACCTCGGCGGGCGTTTACGCCCCGGCGCCCTTTCCCTCCCGCTAGTTGGATTTTGGACCTTTGGGGCGGCGCGCGGCTTTCGACTTCCGAGTAATGGCGCTTCGCAAAATACCATCGTTCATGAAGGTCGGAAATGGCAAGGATAAGATAACGGTGTCCGGACTTGATCGTGGTCACAGGGAAGCGGACTTAGCCGGGGTAGTCCGCCGTAATGGCGACCAAAGCATTGTCAATGCTTTGGCTGGTGATACACCCGTCGATCAGCTCCACCTTGATGTCGGATCCTCTTGAGGCGGACCGGATCCTTCCGGATCCTCGGGTTGTGGAGCACCATGTCCTCCCAATCCGGCGTAGATCTTGCGCCGAAACATAATGTAAAAACTTAAACCAAGCGGGTAGAACCCTTGAGGTGTTAAACACCCATCCTCTAGGGTTGATCATGGAAAACCCATCAAAAGGGTTCGGACAAAAGTCCTCCTTCTCCCCTTTACAGACGGACGGGATCTTCACGGATCCTCGGTCGAACCCGGCCCTTCGGCCGTGCAAATCTTGTCGTCCTCCCGTTGAAATCCCAATGGGTGGCCTCGTATTCGGCGGCTGCACCCCGCTTTCTGCGTCGCCATGACTCCAATCATGGTCAAGCGGAATGAGCCATTAATCTTATCCGGCCCATCAAGTAATGAGCGCTCTTGTCTTCCTAAAAAGGGGCTCCCGGGCCGGGTGGCGTTCTTCAAGGAAGCACATCAAACTCCGGGAGGCGATCCGGGGGGTCGAGCGGGGGCGTCTACTATAAAAACCACTCCGAGGGGCCGATCTTTGGGCCCCTCTTGAATGCCGGATAGGTATCCGGTCCGGGATCCGCCATATTTGGCGCCCCACTTATTTGGACCCCTGGTGAGAAGGAAGTGCGAGGCAAAACAACCTCTTCCACAACGAAATGGGGCTCGATGCCGGAATAGCTCCAAAGAAACTCGTAGCCCGATATGCGGCCGGGGGCGTGGTGGTGGGGAGTCCGTAGAAACTTGAGGCCCGCGGAGAGCGGATGTATTGGAAATCAAGCCCCCTTATCAGATAGGACAAAACACCTCGCTCCCCCTTGTTGGGGCTTGGGGTGTCCTCCTTTGCCTCCCACCTCGATAAGTAACCAGTCCGGCCAATTTGGAACCATGAAACGGAGGAAGAAATCCCTCCATTTGGAGCTTCTCTAGCTCATTGTGCGAAATAGAGCACCTCCTCCAATTCCTGGCGATGGGCTGGAAGGCGCGTGAGGAGAGCGTTGACGATCCATGGTGGAATGGATTTGGTCGGGCCTTGATGGTATCTGGGGAGGAAGGCAGTGCGGTTTGGATCGGATCCCTGCCCCTTTATAGGCGGACGACCCGCCTTGGGGGGTGAAATGTAAAAGACACCTGGCTTTTAGCATTCATGCGGCGGTGGAAGAGGTCATAATTTGGCGTGAAGCCGAGGAGCACGATATTCAAGATGAAGCCGGACACTATTGGCGGTACAAGGTTTGAAGGAGAACCGCCTTGCAGCCCGAAGACTACAACCTTGGGCTTATCGTCATTGAAGCACGTTAAATTTCTTGGGCGAGTCTGGACTAGGGGGTGTCCGGACAGCGGGACTATCGATATGGGACTCCCATACTCGAAGATAGAAGATTGAAGACTCCTTCCGTGTCGGAAGGTACTTTCCTTGGCGTGGAAGGCAAGCTTGCAATCTGGATATGTAGATCTCCTACCATTGTAACCCGACTCGTTAGCCTAGCCTCTCCGGTGTCTATATAAACCGGGGGCCTTAGTCCGTGGGGCGAATATACATCTCAACAATCATACTATAGGCTAGCTTCTGGGTTTAGCCTCCTTGATCTCGTGGAATCTACTCTTGTACTACCCATATCATCAATATTAATAAGCGGGGCGTGGGTTTTACCTCCATCGAGAGGGCGAACACAGGTAAAAACATCGTGTCCCTCGTCTCTTGTTGCCATCCGCCTAGGCCTTGGATTCGGGACCCCCTACCGAGATCTGCGGTTTGACACCCGGCAATTGGGCTTTGGGCCCTTTCGTCGTCCGCATCCCAATCGACCGCGTCCGGCGAGGCTCTCCCGATAACGAGAGATACTTTAGCGAATTGGGATGTCGCGAAGGGTGAGTCTTTGAAAAGATGTCCGGCGGTGAACTCCATGATCGGGCCCAATGGTTTGATTGGTAAAGGGCGCAGGAGGTTGGTCCGGCGAGTCCGGCACCTCGAGTCACAGCTTTACAAGGGACAAGGTCGATTTGGCTCCATCGCCATAAGTTGCAGCCCAGGTGGTGTCTAGCCACCCGTCCTCGATCTGTGGTCGGCTCCGAACTAAGGATCGGGCGGACTCATGTGCAACCTCGAGCCTTTCCGGCAGCGAGCTAAATCATGCCCATTGTGACGGTCTGGCGTGCTCGGGTTGGCTCAAATCCGTCGAAGATCAAGTATCCGCGGATGTCGGCCGTGAATTTAAACTTAAATCGACCGATGGCGGCGTAGCTTTCGATCTGCTCCGGTGGCCAGCGAATTGGCCCGCAGCGCAAAACCGCCGAACCGAAGATCTGTCCGGGAAAAAGTCTCACCACAGACTGCGTTTTGTTGATGATTGAAGGAGCCATCAAGCCTATCGGTGGCGACGAAGGAACTCTAAGGAAAGCACCAATGTCGATGTCTAAACCGCGGGATCTCGGGTAGGGGTCCCGAACTGTGCGTCTAGGCGGATGGTAACGGAGACAAAGAGACACGATGTTTTTACCGGGTTCAGGCCCTCTCGATGGAGGTAAAACCCTACTCTGCTTGATTAATATTGATGATATGGGTAGTACAAGGTGGATCTACCACGAGATCAAGGAGGCTAAACCCTAGAAGCTAGCTAATGGTATGATTGTTGTAATGGTTGTTCATCCATGGACTAAAACCCTCCGGTTTATATAGACAGGAGGGAGGGTTAAAAGGGTTACAAAAGTTTATCCGTTTGAAGTTCCACCCAAGGAAAGGGACCAGGAATCTTCAATCTTTTCCATAGTCTTGGGTCCGGCCGATGATGATAGTCCGGCTATCGGACACCCCTAGTCGAGACTCCCTCCACCCTTTATAAAAAGGAAGTAGATGGTGTTATTAGATGTTGTGGCCGAGCATAAACAGGAATAGATCCTCAAAGTGTCATTAATCCTATGTTGGACACCACGCTTGAGATAGAACGCACACAAGGTACTACCTTGGTTTTATTGGCCTACTCTCTTCAAAGATGCTCTAAGTTTGTCTTATCTTGTGATGAATGTCAAAGAATAGGTAACATTAGTAGGCGAAAGAAATGTCCATGAATTACTCTCTTGTTATTGAACCGTTTGATGTTTGGGGCTTTGATTATATGGGACCTTTTCCTGCCTCTAATGGTTATACACATATTTTAGTTGTTATTGATTACATTACTAAGTGGGTAGAAGCTATTCCAACTAGTAGTCTGATCATAACACTTCTATTAAAATGCTTAAAAAGTTATTTTTCCGGGTTTGGAGTCCCTAGATATCTTATGATTGATGGTGGTTCACATTTTATTCATGGTGCTTTCAGTAAGATGCTTGCTAAGTATGATGTTAATCATAGAATTGCATCTCCTTATCATCCATGATCTAGTGATCAAGTAGAGTTGAGCAATAGAGAGCTCAAATTAATTTTGCAAAAGGCGTGAATATATCTAGAAAAATTGGTCCCAAAACCTTGATGATGCATTATGGGCCTATAGATGCATACAAAAATCCTATGGGTATGTCTCCTTATAAGATGGTTTATGGAAAAGCATGTCATTTACCTCTTGAACTTGAACATAAAGCATATTGGGCTATTAAAAGCTCAACTTCGACTTCAAACTTCTTTGGCGAAAGAGGTTGTTTAACATTAGCTCACTCGATGAATGGAGAACAAGCCTATAGAATGCCAAGCTATTCAAAGAAAAAGTCAAGCGGCGGCATGATAAAAGGATACAAAAGCGTGAGTTTAACATAGGAGATTATGTGTTATTATTCAACTCGTTTAAGATTTTTTAAAAACTTCTCTCTAAATGGGAAGGTCCCTCGTTATCGAGGGGTCTATCGTTCTCATGCTATAAAATCAACAACTTTGAAGGCACAAGTCCAAGGGTGGTAAGCGGTCAAAGAATTAAACATTATATTTCAGGTAATCCTATCAATGTTGAAACTAATATTATTGAAACCGTAACCCGGGAGGAATACATAAGGGACACTTTCCGAATGTTCGGACTCGAAAAAGATTAGGTATGTAATGCGGTAAGTAAACCGACTCCAAAACAACTCAATGGCAATTTTTATCAGTTTTGGAATATTTAAAATTTTAGGAAGAAATAAGTAGTCCAAAAGGGACAAGGCCCCAAGAGAGTGGAGGGCGCCCACACTTCTTGGCCCCCCTGTCTCGTGGGCACCTCGTGTGCCTCCCGGACTCCAAATCCTCTTACCGTTAATATTTTGGTCGGTAAAATTCATTACATATACTCCCGGGTTTTGACCACCGTGTCGGCCAAAATATCCTCTGTTTTCATTTGAGCTGTTTTACATTGGGATCTAGAGCATCATGGCGTCACCCTCCTCCAACGAAGACAAGGATGCTTGGCGATTGAAGATAGAGCTGAAAAGAAGAACGAAAGAGATCAACAATGATGAAGGGATCAAGAAGACCATGGAGGTTCAAGCTCCGGGTGAAAAAGAAGACATCCTCAACCTTTAAACCTCTTTACTCCAAAAGATAATGAAGCTTTCAAGATGATTGAGTTAGCTCGCATTGAACAAGTATCTCACAAGGAGAATATTACATTGAAGGATCATATCGGCGGACTCAAGGGCATTATCCGAAGTTGGAGGAGCTTTTACGCCTCAATGGCGTTATCCACCGTCATCATCACCTCCTCCATGACCTCCGGGACATAATCACATGAGTATGAGCACTCCCTTGGGCCAAGCTTGGGGAGGTGCCCGGTATTATATCACCATCACCTCCTATCTTTACCGTTTTATTTAGTTCGATCCTTTTAGTAGTATCTTGATCTAGTAGATTGAAGTTTTGATATCAAGTAGTTTTGAGTTTGGTTTGATCTCTTTATGTAATCAGTCCGTGAGCTATCTATAATAAAGATTAGTGTTGAGTCAAGGGCTTTGCTATGTTGCTATGATCTTGAGAAAGTAGAAAGAATAAAAGAGTTCATATTGATCTTATGGTTAGTGATGACCACAATAGAAAGTATGAGGCATAAAATTGTTGAGAGTTGATAAACATAGTTTTGGTCATCATTGCAATTAATAGGAAGTGATAAGGAAAGAGGGTTCATATATAAATATATTATCTTGGACACCTTTTATAATTGGGAGCACTCATTAAGTATGACATGCTAAAGAGTTGGCGTTGGACAAGGAAGACAACGTAATGGTTTATGTTTTCGCACATCTCGGTTAAAGTATATTGTCATTGACCTTCCAAACATGTTGAGCTTGCCTTTCCCCTCATGCTAGCCAAATTCCTTGCCCAAGTAGAGATACTACTTGTGCTTCCAAATTTCCTTAACCCGTTTTTCCATGAGAGTCCACCATACCTACCTTTGGATGTTGTCATGTTGCGGCGCTATCTAAATATGTATGACTCATTAGTGCGGAGAAAATAAGCTTTTATGCGATCTTGTTGTGGAAGTAATAAAAGCGGGAATTTGCATAATAAAGGTCCACATACAAGGGGCAATATAAAGTGGGTTCTTTTGCATTAAGATTTTTGCATCCAACCCTAAGCGCATTGGCAACCTCTGCTTCCCTTGCAAGGCCTATCTTTTTTACTTTATTTTTTACTTTATGCTTGAGTCAAGGTGATCCTCACCTTTCCCTTTTCATTTTATCCTTTGGCAAGCTCCTCGTGTTTGAAAGATCATGATATATATATATATATATATATATATATATATATATATATATATATATATATATATATATATAAATTGGATGTAAGTTAGCATGGGCTATTATTGTTGACATCATCGAAGGTGAATCGTTGGGAGGCAACACAATAAGCCCCTATCTTTCCGATTTCATTGAAACTCCATAACCACAAATCTGCGTGAGTGTTAGCAATTATAGAGGGCTACAAGATAGTTGAGTATGTGAACTTGCTTGGGCTCTATTGTTGACTCTTTGATGTTATGATAAATTGCAATTGCTTCAATGGTGAGATTATAGTTTGTTAGTTCCCAATGAAGTTTTTGAACCATACTTGACATTGTGAATTGATTGTTACTTGAGCATAAGAAATCATATGATAAAATCTATATATGTTGCTGTTATAAGAATGATCATGATGACCTCATGTCCGTATTTTATTTTTATCGACACCTATATCTCTAAACATGTGGACATATTTTTGATTTCCTTCCGCTTGAGGAAAGCGAGTCTAAGCTTGGGGAGTTGATCGTCCATTTTGCATCATGCTTTTATATAAATATTTATTGCATTATGGGCTGTTATTACAATTATATCTCAATACTTATGGCTATTCTCTCTTATTTTACAAGGTTTACCATGAAGAGGGAATGCGGAAATTTTTAATTTGGAAAAGGGCAAACATTGGAAACCTATTATGCCTTGCTCAAAAATCCACAAACTCCACAAACATGTTTTTGAAATTAATAAAATTATTGGGAAAAGAAATACACCGGGGCCACACCCTTCCGGGAGGTGGGGCGCCCCTCCAGGCACGCCCCTGTCTCCTGGGCCCCTGGTGGGCCCCAATGTCCATCTTCGCTATATGAGGCTTTTACCATGGAAAAATTGTGGGCAAGCTTACGGGATGAAACTCCGCCGCCAGGCGGAACCTTGGTGGAACCAATCTGGGCTCTGGCGGGCTTTACCAGGGACACTTCCCTCCGGGAGGGAAATCATCACCAAGGTCATCACCGATCCTATCATCGGGAGGGTCAATCTCCATCAACATCTTCACCAGCACCATCTCCTCCAAAACCCTAGTTCATCTCATGTATCCAATCTTGTACCAAAACCAGAAATTGGTACCATGGGTTGCTAGTAGTGTTGATTAATCCTTGTAGTTGATGCTAATTGGTTTACTTGGTGGAAGATCATATGTTGGATCCATAATGCATATTATTACCCTCGATTATGAACATGAATATGCTTTGTGATTGTTATGTTTGTTCGAGGACATGGGTGAAGTCTTGCTATTAGTAGTCATGTGAATTTGGTATTAGATTCGATATTTTGATGAGATGTATGTTGTCTTTTCCTCTAATGGTGTTATGTGAATTGACTACATGACACTTCACCATTATTTGGGCCTAGAGGAAGGCATAGGGAAGTAATAGGTAGATTATGGGTTGCTAGAGTGGCGAAGCTTAAACCCTAGTTTATCGTTGCTTTGTTAGGGGCTGATTTGGATGCATATGTTTAATCTTGTGGTTAGGTTTACCTTAATACTTCTTTTTTGTTGCGGATGCTTGCAATAGGGGTTAATCATAAGTGGGATGCTTGTCCAAGTAATGGCAGTACCCAAACACGGTCCACCCACATATCAAATTATCAAAGTACCGAACACGAATCATATGAGCGTGATGAAAACTAGCTTGCGATAATTCCCATATGTCCTCGGGAAGCTCGTTTCTCATTATTAGAAATTTTCAGCTTATCCTTTGCTACATAAAGGTTGGGCCACCTTTGCCCTTTTCTTACTTTGTTTACTTGTTACTCGTTACTATTTATCTTATCACAAAACTATCTATCACCTACAATTTCGGTGCTTCGAGAAAACCTTAAAACCGCTTATTTCCCATACGCTCCTCGTTGGGTTCGACACTCTTACTTATCGAAAGGACTCGATAGATCCCCACACTTGTGGGTCATCATGCATGCCGAGACAAAGTGATAGAGACCTATATTGGGGTCCGGACTTTAGAAGAGAGGGGTTGTTAATGCTTTCGTGTGTTGGTGTTTGGGGAAAAGCGAATTCTCTATCGTGTGTGTGGGGGGGTGATGGGGGGGTGGTTGGCCAGGATAAAGAGTGAGGTGTCTATATTTGAGGACTTTAAGCGTAATTGAGATATTGTGCACTCATGGTTGATTGTTTCCACATGGACGATAAGATAACGATACTTTTGAACATCGTGATATACCTTGATGTCTGAGATTTACAAACCTAAGATTGGAATTTTGGAATTGACTCCATCATTAGCTTTTGTAATTCAAAGCGGAGTAATTTTTAAGGCGGATTTGTGATTTCAAATTCATATATCAAACCTAGAGATATACACATCGGGCATGTTCAAACTTTGTAATCATCCACTTTATTCATACACATACAATTTTTTGCTTTTGTCATCATATTTATAGGATAAACACATTTGGAATTTCATTTGAATTGGACTGTATGATGGTATTTGCTTGTAGTAGCTCAATGATCCATATTTGAATTGAATGGACAATCTAAGTTTGAGTTGGCGACATTTATTTTCAAAACTTGCACTTTTTGTGGCAAAACAAACAAATTATCGGCCATGATATCATAATCGGCCGTACAAAAGAGAATATAATTTCAGGGTAAGCTTTCAAACTTCCCCACTCGAAAATATCTCACGCTCGAGCGTTTAGCGATATTCCTGTTTTACCCTGCCACATGAGCGAAAAAGGGCTGCTTGGTAACTCCGTTGTTTTCCCTCTTTGCCCCCAACATTCTTCCGAGGCCCCTCCTTCCCCCTGACCCCCAACCACGGCAAGCCGCGAATCTAGTCCTCCGCCATAGCGGTGGACCTCACACCGCCGGATCTACCTTCCGCACCGAACTAGCGCCAACTCACCACTCCCGGGCCGCTTGAGGCCTTTCCTTTGCTCCGGATCTCCTTGACCGCCATCATGGTCCACCCCGGATCTGCTTAATGGCACCCTCATCCACCATAGTGGGCCCTTCAGACTCCTCGTTCGCCCCTTGCTGTCCCTTCATACAAGCCCTCGTCCGTAAGCAGATCCGCCTCACCGAAAGCATTGTACAAACCCGCCCGAAGCCTTCGTCCCCGGGACCTACTCCATGGGCGCCATATTCAACTCCATCGGCCACCTTTACCGATGCGCAGCCTCATCGAGTTATTTCAATTTGTACTCCCGTTTTCTCTTTATCATGCAACTATTCACTTACCACAGATGAGCTTTCTTGTATGCGACGGTGCAATAATAGTACCAGAGTGCCGGCGGCAACAACTGACCCAAACTCAACCACAACACGAGCACCATCGGCGATCCTTAGCTATCAAGTATGAAAGCGATACCCCGCCCAAAGAATCGGTACTATTATCCAACGGCCGGGCCTCGTTCACTTTCCTAGCATAAGCACCGCCCTTTGAATTCCTTGAGGCATCATTTAGTTTTCCATCGAAAGCGTTATTGCGCCTTTGTAGGGCCATACTTGGGGTGAACATGTTACATGTGCTAAATTACATACCGGTGCCATATAGTTAATATGCTTTAGTTTTGTCCTAAGTATTACTATACTTCCTAGATATCACTTGCCTACTATTTTACTTCTTGAATGCTATATTTATGATAATGGTGTTTTGATGCCACTGTTGGTTCCATCGGACTTAATTTCTCTATGTTAATTAACATCAGCAAACTAGCATGTGGTTCCTTGCTTTTGTTCATTTTACCCTACATTTTCGATGCTAGCTATTACATCACGCTCCGAGCCTCTTTCATTACTTGTTTGTGTGTTCTTGATCTTCCCAAGTTGCATGACTAGTTTGATGCTTCTATTAATTATGGAGCTGCCAACCCCATCAAGCAAAATATTTGTTCTTTTGGGGGCACCTCGAACAAACATAAAAATAGAGGGAATCGGATATATTTCGTGTATGCCACACCCTTCTTTCATTAGTTTAGATGAACCATTGATGATCAATTCAGGACCATGCGATTAAAATTAATTTTACCTAAATAGAGGTGCGGAATAAACTACAACAACTAGATTTGCAACCACGGGATCTTGGCGATATCTTCAAAGAACATTGCAAGAACGGGAGGCTTCCTGAAACATATGGTAAGCCGGTGTGTTTTAGTACATGTGAAGCGTGTTTAGTGGGCTGCTTTCTTGGCTTGCCCTCAACCTTTAAGCCTAAATTACAAATAGTTCGGTTATGCCTTTGTGTTTGCTTGATTGAATGCTTGTTTGTTGTTGCCCTATACCGGTTGGCCAATATGTCGGTTGCATGTTGTACTATCGTAAAGAAATGCATGCCTATTTCATTTGAGTCCTTAACTTTTCCTCTCAACTTCATCACAAACTGTCTTCGTAGTTTATATGAGGCCACCATTAAGTCCTTTCTCATATTATTTCAACTACTTAGATGCCTTGGCAACTTAAAATAGCGGTGGACTCCTTTCAACTAGTGATGTCAAGGGTCCATTTAGTCCCGATTAAAGTCCACTAGTGGTATGATAGTTCAAAAGAGTTTTTGTTTTTGTGAAAATGAACTGGGAGCTAGCAAAAACTAACTAGATGGGACTGGTAGATGTCGTTTATTTTCCACTTACATCCCTAGTTTCATCTTACAATTTTAATTTCTTTTTAGTCTTTGCTTGAACCATTTAAATATAGCTTGCCATGCTCGACAACAATCCGTCTTGTTTACCATGTAAGCTTCTTTGCTTGGATCATCGATAACTATCTCTTACTTATGTCCGTGAAACCTTTGGATGTCGTTCACACTAGGACACAATGTACAGCCCGAATCTATTTGTGGGCGTCGCCATCCATGTTACGGATGGTAGAAGTTTAGAGCAACACCGGGAAACAGCCCACAGATATTATAGTGCTTGAGGCTCTATTAGAGCGAAAAGATTGTGTGGCTGCCATGAATAAGGTAATCTTTATCTTAAGGCTGGAATTTATGGAATTAACGCATTATGCAAGCAACCCAAGAATAGGAGGAAAAGAATGTTGCATTTGAGGGCGGAGGAGGTCCTGCTTTTTACCTTTCGAAGCCCGGGTAATCCCGGCTCTTCTTTAGATAATTGAAATTGTCATTAGAGTATTGTACTTGCATGTTGTGTCATGTGTTTGAATGGATTATTTGCAAGACCCCTATGTTGTCCATGTGTTGTAATGATCCGAATTTTTTAGGAGGTAATCCTCGGTACTTGTATGATTGACATAAGGTGAACTGTTTTTGTTGAGCATATTATATTGGATGAAATATCTGTTTGACTGGTGTATCCAACCTACTTAATTGAAGATCCGGCATTTCTAAATCATCATCATATATAAAATTGGAATAAATATATGTTGTGGTTTTGAAGAAATAAATAACAAAACATAGAATTATCGTGGATATTCATAATCGAATACAAATTGGATTTGAATTTAGTTTGCCGGGGCCCGGGGCAAACGTGAATGCTAATTCTCCCAAGTTTTGAGCAAGGCGGCTAAACACCCACTATAATTTGTGGGATGCCGAAAGCAAGTGTTTGCAAGATGGAAATTATTGTCTACCCACGACATTGACATCCTTTGGATTTACACTTTGCGATGGGGTAGACTAATAACTTCAATCCGTGAACACGGCCTCGAGCCCATTCGGACACGATGGGGTAAGCGTGGTGACAAAAGACATTTGATTCAAGCTCGTCCGAAAGACATGTGTCTCTTCCTCCATTTTCCATTCATACCGGTTGGGGGCTAAACAAACTCTCCTCATCCGAAATCAATGTAGGCTAATATTTTAAATAAGGGACAGATGTGTAACTTCCCTCGGGCGACAACCGCCCCCTGTCACCCCATTCATACACGTGGGAGGTTGGACAAAACACCCTCTCCTCACCGAAATAGTTATCGGCAAATATTTGGGAGATCGAGATTACCGTCCTATCCCCAACCAAGCGATGTAAAAATTTTAAGCGGGGATAAGTTCATAACTTTCCACATTTAGATAAGGCGTCCCAAAATTTGGACCCCTCCCTCCATTTCCCCATTCATAACCGTCGGTGGCACGACAACCTCCGCTCTGGGACCTCCCTCCTCCGCCACCCCATCCTCCACCTTGGGAAACCCTACCCCCGTCGTCCCACTTGCAAAGGTGGGCGTCTCTCATCCGGTTCTGGACCGGGATCCTTCGTGCCTCCCTCTCGCTTCCCGGCCATTTCCACCTTCCGTTCCGCTCCTCGACCGCCTCGTCCACGGCAACATGATTTATCCCCGACCGGCTGTTCCATAAAGTCTTCTTCCCCTTGGCCGGCCCACCCATAGCACCCTCAACGTGTCTTAGGCCTACGCAGCGTTCAAGAGGTGCTACTCTTCAATATTTGTTATTGATCTCATGTCCACCACGATTTTCATGCCACAACACTTAAAGTCATTAAATCATGCTAACATGTGGTTTGACAAAAACTTTTGAGTGTTTTGGACTTTGCTTGATTTGATTTTTTCTGGTTTGCAAGTGCTCTAAAAATCGAATAAATCCTCCAACTCCTATACTTCATCTCCTTGCTCCAAACTCTTGAACCAATGATCATGCCATGTGTATAGGACATAAAAATAATTTCTTACAAAAATAATTTGGCCAAATAGTATTTTCAAAAAGTAGTTTTCCAAAACCCCTGAATTGAGGTTTGCCTTTGCAAAAAATTAAGGGTGGTAAAAATCTTTCAAAAATATATTTGACTCCTATTAGATATAGGATACCCGAAACCACAAAAATATAATTTTAAAAGTTATTTTCCTATTTTTTGAAAAGCTTTTTTAAGGCCGAAATGGTCTTTAATAGGAACAAATTATTTTATTGCTTCAAAAATATTTGACAAAATTTAGGAAACTCATAGGACATATATTGTCCATATATAAAGTTTCAACACATGGTCATGTTCAAAATATTGGTCAAATTCCTAAAAACCCTTTACGGATATTTCAAGCTTTTGAAATATTTACAAAATATTCTCCAAAAATTCCAAGAAAGTTCTATCATGTCACATGTGACATGTTTGATGAATCTTGACAAGTATCATGTCATGGAGAATAGTATAACTCCATAAAATCCCCTCAAAACCATTTCTTCCATTTTGAAGTTTGAGCAACTTTACATTGCCAAACATATCCAAATTCTCTCAAGTCTTGAGAACATGCTCCAATGGCCTAATCATGCATCTAGACCAAATGGAACAAGTTGGAAAGAATGTTATGTTGATCAAAGAGCCTAAAAACCCTTTCGTCCGAACCAAATTTGAACAACTCAACATTGCCAAGTGTGTCCTTTTGATATGAATTTTTGGACATGTTCAAATCCTCAAATGACGACACTACACCAAGTGGTGCATCAAGGAGAATAGATTTGCATGACTAAATCTTGGCAAAGCCATTTCTGCTGATTTCTAGGGTTCAAAAGTTACATTGGCTATTTTGCCCAAATGAGCTCAAAATTGGTGGAACACCCTACTTCTATGTGCCATTCCATCCTTTAATTGTCATGGCAAGTGGAATTAATTTGCTTGCCCAAACTTGCATCAAACAATTGCCATTTTTCAAAAGCACCATTTTGACCCCTTCCACTAATCTCCATGGGCTCAACTTTGTATCACAACCCCTCCTAGACCTCCTCTACCCCGGTAACAATGGTTGCATTTTCAATTATTTTGGTGGTCAAACCCTCACTTTTCTCTCTGGACAGCCCATTCCCCTCTCCCTCAACCTCTCTCCTCTCCCTTTGGTTGTCCGGGCATCCAAGGCCCTCTCCCTTTCTTTACTACTTTTGCTTGGAACACAAGTGGCCGCCCTCCCCCTTAATGCCATGGCATGCCATTTGGGCCTCTGCAGCCTTCGTCTTTCCCACCTTGGCCCCTTCCAAGCCTCCGGCCACCTAGGGCCTCCCTCGTGTCCCCCCCAAAGGGCGCCCAAGTTCCTTCTTCCCCCTCCTCTTCCTCCCCTCCGGCTCTCCTTGGAACGACCTTGGTGTGTGGCAGTGAACCCCTTCCGCATTTTGCTCCCTCTCTTCTCCCCGGCGAGTCCACCTCCACAAACTCCCTAGAGTGGTGCACCACCTTGAGGGCCATAGGCGGGCCTTGGCCTGGGCGCCTGACCCAATGCACCATCGCCCCGCCATAAAAAGGCCACCCACAGGGCCCTCTCGGCCTCCTTTGCTCTCTCTCCTCCCGAGACCCCTGGACCAACCCCTCCCTCCTCGCCCTCCATCCCCATGGCGGACCCCGTCCGGCCTCCGCCTAAATTCGTGCCCCCCTCCTCCTTTCTAGACCGCCTAGGCGCCACCACCATCACCGAGACCCTCCGTGATTCTCCCCCTCCTCCCGTGGCTGTTCATGACTGCATCCACCCGGCCTTGTTCCCCCGTGGTGCTCAACCCGGTTTGGGCGCCGTGCCGCCCATGGTTGGGCGGTTGGGTCCCCAGGCAGGGTGGGAGGCCCCGGTGGTGAGCATCGCCGGGCATACTTGTGGCCCGTGACGGGTCGGCCCTCCCTCTTCGCCCTTTCCCCTGGGGGAGGTTGAGGCGAAACCTGCCGGGGGGCCCTTTCCCCCGGGAACCAGAAATCGGCGGGTTCGGCGTCTCCCCGTTGTAGCAAAGCGCGGTCGGCGTGGGCGCCTTGGCGTCCCAACCCAACGCGGTGCCCGGCGAGAAGAATAAGGGTATAGCCCTTTTCTTATTTTCTTTTCCCAGATAGTTTGTAAAATCCATAAACAAATCAAATTAGCTCCAAACTTGATGATTCAAATTTCTAGTAGTTTCTAAATTCATTCCCTATCACATGGTGCTACTTGCACATTTTTACAAATATTTCTTTCACAAATAATTAGCAAATCCTATTTTCCTATCTCGTGATAAACTTTAGAAAATCACGAGAGCCCATTCTTGATCCAAATGCCATGATTCAAAATCCTAGATGTCTATAAGTTCAAAACTTAGTTTTGTTTTTACTAATACTTTATGTACCACCTCAAATAATGGTCTATTTCTTTATATATAGCCAACTTTGCAAACTCATAGGAAAATCATCTCAACTCCAAATCCGGATAAACCAACTCCTAGGTGCTTCTAAAATCATCCTTTGTTAAATGGGTATCTTTGCTCATTTTTCAAAATATATTTCTGTACACTTCTTGCAAATCCACAAATCCTTGATTCCATCATATTGAAATGTTAGAGATGTCCATTCATCAAATCCCAATGAAACCACTTTTATCCCTTGACGGTATCCTAGAAAAGTCCAACTCACATTTTTAGAGCACTTTTATTTTTGGCTTGTTGTGTTGCTTATTATGATTGTTTCCGGCGTTAGTTTGAATAGGCGGTTACTTGGAAAGGACCGGAAGACTTGAAGGGAGAACCGGGCAAGCAGCCCTTTGACCATGTCTATGAAACCCTTTTTATCCATGTCGCACCATATTTTGTTACGGCGGAATCATGATGAGGTGATAACCACCGATGGTTGCCCCGTACTTCCTCGTTGATACTTGCATTGTGCATGACCCTACCTTCTTATGAGGTTATGCGGTGGGAGTAGATAGGATGCTAAAGTAGTGCTTACCAAAAAAGGGGCGGGAATATGCATGGTAAAAGGAAAATATTTTCAAAATTTTGAAAACCCGTCGGGTGCCACTTATGCAGATGATGAGATGGGTAACCACTTGATGGCGAAGTGGTGTCGAGGCAAGTGTGTGTTGTTTTTGGCGGATTAGATTTAAGATTTGTCATTGTCCCAATCTTACATGCCCACCTCTACCCTTATATGGGAAAGGGCATTATTGATTACCTAGGTTGATACTAGCTTGGAGGCATTACTAGTGGGGGAGAGTTGGTGCTCTCTCTCGGGATGGGGGTCGTGCGGTAGGGCGTATGAATTTTCTTCAGGCACGGAACACCGTTGTGTCCCTCTTGGATATTACGATCTCGAGTGAGTCTCGTATGATGTACATCGTGAGGATCTGGAACAACGATTGGACTCCTTGTTAGTGTTCGGGGAAAGGTAGTGATGGGTGCTTACCCGGGTTCTTGAGGTATCATGGTCGTGGATGTCATGGAAGTTCCCGGATCTTGTGGGTACAGTGTGCAACCTCTGCAGTGTAAAACTATTGAATAGCCGTGTCCACGGTCAAGGGCAGTTAGGCGGTCTGCTTAAACTACGTCGAGTTTTCAACCATTGTGTGTGTGTTGATAAAACTACTTGGGTCAAGTCATAGGACTTGACATAATTGAGTTGGGTTGGTGCCCCTCTATTTATGTTGGTATCGTAACATGTCCTCTTGGTTACTTGATGCATGTCTTACAAGTTGTTGAACATGTCATTGCACTCAAAACTAGCTTTGCAAAAATTTACCTATATCATGCATTGTTGTATCTTGAACCAAAACATGGGGTGCTTAGTACATTTAAAGTACTCATTGGCTTGCCTTGGTTATTTAATTGACCGGGCGTGGAAGAACCAGTTCAAAGAAGAGTTCTTTGGAGACAAACATGCGAACTAGGGCGTTTCCGTCGAGAATGCTTGTAGGGTTAAAGGCGGATGGCATGGGTCCAAGTTGTTATTGAAGATTTCTGCTTGACGTTATACTCAAAGACTCGACCATAATGGTCCTACTTGTGTTCGGTATATATGGATGTAAGACTCTTGTTATTCAGCTTTTGTGTTCGGTGAGCATTGATCTCTGGATCCTTTGTACCGTGCATTGATGATCACGACTTATGAGTGGGGTCCCCCGAAACTAATTCGAGCCATCTGGTTTAGGAAGCCTTAGTTAGCATGGTCGTTAGTTAGGGTAAAATATTTCCCTACTACTAGTTTTCAAAACAATCTTTACTTCTCTTCCCTTTCGGTTTTTGAAAACTAAGGTATACTTTCCTTATTGATCTCTTCCCTTCAAAACCTTTGGTGGCTAGAACCCTTATGCCGACCACTTTGGATTCCTTGTAATCCTTGTGGATAATCGAGAAGGAAGATGCCTTGGGACATTCACCCACATCTCCGAACACAAGATTGGCGACATCACAACAAGGCGATACCAACGAAGATACATCCTCAAGGAATGAGGACACGAAGACCCGGAGATGGTGACACCCTTGACCGCCCCAAGATGATGCAACCTTAGCCTCGATGATTAGGGCATAGGATATGCAAGATCATGGTATACATCGCTAGTAGAGCAACCTTGTCCTTACCATTGTTGTGTCGGCAACCCGGTTGGATGAGAAACCTAGCCATTTGGTCCGCCTCACTATAGTGAGCAGGAAAGCAGTTCTCTTCATCCCCGCTCTCGGTGGCGATCTTGGCAACAACGTATCCGGCAGATTGGACCTCTACTATGCCTTGTTAGTGTCATTAATAAAGGATTGCCTACCGGTACACTCGGCGCCTTAGAAGGCAAAAGGATTGTCATGATTAAGAAGACAAGGGAGACCAAGACAATGCCAGCTACAAGGCCACCTTCACCCCATCACTTCAACATGCGGAAGTTGTTGAAGAATCTTCGATCAACCCGGATTGTTTCATCGAACAACTACAAGAGGCGTGCAAACACGAGGAAAACTTCGGAAGACGCATGAGGCACAAAGGCACGACTCTTGGTCCGAGAACCCCTAGGGTAGGATGAGTCGTGTACCCCCTATGCGATCAAGTCCTTATGATAGTTCAAATAGAACGATGATTGTGTGTTGCTTGTTTTTATTTGTTTGTGTTTTGATCAGGTACTTTTGCCCTAGGCGACAAGTATGCGACTATATCACCTTCCTTACCTTGCTTTTTTTTTGGCCCTTTTTGCCTTGTTTGTTTGCACTTGCACTATAGAACCCCAAGGCATTCCCTCCTCTATGCTACTTTTCCTCTCATCTCTTTCCTCAACTGAAGACAAGCAAGACAATATCCAAGGTTCCACCTCGGCGACCAACAAGCCGAAGACTTTTGCTACAACCTCCTCGACCAAGTGCAACCCCTTAGAGTTATGGTTTCCCCTCAAGATTAGAGACCCATTCCTAGACCCTTGAGGCTTCACGAGATACCTAGCTCAAAACCTTAACAATGAGCTTAACCTACGGAATTGCAAGAGAACAATTAAGCCTCCGGTAACCTTGCTTATCCTTTGGGTTCATTATGGAACTAGTGGACATAGTGAATGAGCACATTATCATCCTAATATAGCACCAAAGCGGCGATGCCATAGGAAGGACCACTCGAGGATATAGGAATAGAGGACAAATGACTTGATGAGTTTATATCAATGACTTGAGGAATTATATGAGACTATTTGGTGGATTATGAGGATTTGATGTTGGTAGATGAACTTGTGGGATCATGAGTATAGGTAGTATAGCTTTCATTACCCGAGTAAATTGGATTTATAGGACAATTATGACCAAGTGAAACTCACGGAAGTGCAAGGTTTGACTTGATCGGATAATATTGATTGGAGGCAGTTGATATTACGTAAATGACTTGGGGAACATGTAGGAATTCTCATTGGACATGAGATTTTTAAATAGGTTACCCTAGTGGAGTATGGATGCGAATAATTTTACATGGTTAGGATAAATTGGATTTAGGGATGATCTTGATCATGATACCATGTTTCTCGGTGGACCATAAACCGGGAGATTGGATTAATTGGGAGTTTATTTAGGCATCTTTGTGAACTTGACCTTGGAGGTTACTTGACCATGATAATGAAAATTGGTGGACTTACTATAGTAGAGATAGCCCTTTCAAGTGTTTGGGGATTATAGGAACATTAGGAGATCATGTGGAACACCATAGACATTCGATTTGTGGAATTAATGGATTGTGTAGTGATCGATGGGAGTTAATTAATGGGCTTTTGGAGTTGATTCATAGGAAGGAAACAAGATCTTGGAGTGGCTTCGGCGTGTTTCCTTAGGATAGAGGTGCTTTACCTTAGACCTTGGAAGAACAGGCTGAGCACTTGGGTTGTCACGTTCAAGCTTAGCGACTTATATGTTCTACCCATGGATTTTTAGGGGTAGACATACATATGAGTTTTGGGTTGTAGAAATATATGATTTTGTTATACCTCCTCTCGGAGTCATGAGGACATGAATAACATGAGTAATGATTGGAGTTGGCCTACAAGACTTGATGCTTTTGGTGGTATAAGGTTATTTGTTCAAAGGACTAGATAGAACAATTGGCATCTCGAAACCGTGCTTAAAGATAAGATGATAAATGTTCACTCCCAACTAGAATCCTTGAAACCCTTAAGCCCTACCAAGCTACAACATGGTGGATCGGGACCTTGGGCCTTGACACTAGATCTAGAACCACCTTGGCCCACACTAAACAAGACCACCACTAATTCCCCAGCCTAATTTATGTACCCCATGAACAAAGTCTTCATGGATTGCTTAGACAAGATAGTTGTCATCAACATTTGGTGACCTACTTGTCCACCGAAAACGAAAAAAGCCATTCAGCTAGTCCGGGAACATTTGAAGACCGCCATGCCAAGGAGGAAGAACAACCACCATTGTCAAAAGTAAACCTCCGCATCGAAGACCGGGCATATGGCAAGCCACTCCTCTCTAAGGAACCAAGCATTTCCATGACAAGGAGACCCACACCAAGATTCATAGGCCCCTTGAGATCACTCCAAGATTTAACAACCCCTCGAGATCACTTCAAGGCGAAGAGTGACGACTACCAGCTAGAGTTACCACAGGTTACCCATTGTGCCAAGCGTTTTCCATGCATCCAACCGGAAGTGTTTCCAACTTCCCAACTTGCTCTTGGGGCATTGACCATCGAGCCATTGACCCTAGCCCAATCTAACCTATCGCGAGCTACCCATTAGCCATGGATCGGGAAGAAGGCGTCATACAAAGCCCACCATCAAGTACTTCAAGATTCAATGGGGCACCACTAAAGCAAAAGCGATGAGGCGTGAAGACTACCCACCGGTTTCCATACTCCTTTCCGCGCCTAGTTTGGGAATCTCGGGGCGAGATTCTTGTAAGGGGTAGGTCATCACCCGATTTTCATGCCACAACACTTAAAGTCATTAAATCATGCTAAAATGTGGTTTGACAAAAACTTTTGAGTGTTTTGGACTTTGCTTGATTTGATTTTTGTGCCTTTGTTTGCAAGTGCTCTAAAAATCAAATAAATCCTCCAACTCCTATACTTCATCTCCTTGCTCCAAACTCTTGAACCAATGATCATGCCATGTGTATAGGACATAAAAATAATTTCTTACAAAATAATTTGGCCAAATAGTATTTTCAAAAAGTAGTTTTCCAAAACCCCTGAATTGAGGTTTGCCCAAGTACTTAATTGGGCAGTAAAAATCTTTCAAAAATATATTTGACTCCTATTAGAATAATACCCGAAACCACAAAAATATAATTTTAAAAGTTATTTTCCTATTTTATTTAAAAGCTTTTCTTAAGGCCAGAAATGGTCTTTAATAGGAAAAAATTATTTTATTGCTTCACAAATATTTGACAAAATTTAGGGAAACTCATAGGACATATATTGCCCATATATAAAGTTTCAACACATGGTCATTTCAAAATATTGGTCAAATCCCTCAAAAACCCTTTTCGGATATTTCAAGCTTTTGAAATATTTACAAAAAATATTCTCCAAAAATTCCAAGAAAATTCTATCATGTCACATGTGACATGTTAGATGAATCTTGACAAGTATCATGTCATGGAGAATAGTATAACTCCATAAAATCCCCTCAAAACCATTTCTTCCATTTTGAAGTTTGAGCAACTTTACATTGCCAAACATATCCAAATTCTCTCAAGTCTTGAGAACATGCTCCAATGGCCTAATCATGCATCTAGACCAAATGGAACAAGTTGGAGAGAATGTTATGTTGATCAAAGAGCCTCAAAACCCTTTCATCGAGAACCAAATTTGAACAACTCAACATTGCCAAGTGTGTCCTTTTGATCTGAATTTTTGTGGACATGTTCAAATCCTCAAATGATGAACTACACCAAGTGGTGCATCAAGGAGAATATATTTGCATGACTAAATCTTGGCAAAGCCATTTCCGATTTCTAGGGTTCACCAAAGTTACATTGGCTATTTTGCCCAAATGAGCTCAAAATTGGTGGAACACCCTACTTCTATGTGCCATTCCATCCTGTTAATTCTCATGGCAAGTGGAATTAATTTGCTTGCCCAAACTTGCATCAAACACCTTCGCCATTTTTCAAAGCACCATTTTGACCCCTTCCACTAATCTCCATGGGCTCAACTTTGTATCACAGCCCCTCCTAGACCTCCTCTACCTCCGTAACAATGGCTGCATTTCAGCTCAATTATTTGGTGGTCAAACCCTCACTTTCTCTCTCTGGACAGCCCATTCCCTCTCTCCCTCAACCTCTCTCCTCTCCCTCTTGGTTGTCCGGGCATCCAAGGCCCTCTCCCTTTCTTTACCTCCCTAGCACTCTTGGACACAAGTGGCGCGCCCTCCCCTTTCTTAATGCCATGGCATGCCATTTGGGCGCTCAGGCCCCCGATCTTAACTCCCCCGGCCGCCCCCTTCAAGCCTCCGGCCACCTAGGGCCTCCCTCGTGTCCCCAAGGTCACCTCCGTCCGTGGCCTTGTCGTCGCCCTCCTCTTCCTCCCTCTCCCTCTCCTCGCATGCAGACAGGCGCCGGCCCGGGCCTTGGGTTTTGTGGGGACCCGCCCATTCCCTCCCTCTCTTCTCCCCAGGCGTAGTCCACCTCCACGAACTCCCTAGACTTGGTGCACCACCTTCCCAGGGCCATAGCGGCGGCCTTGAGCTCCGGGCCTGAGCCCCCGTGCCATCGCCCCGCCATAAAAACCCCGGGGCCCTCTCAGCCTCCTTCGCTCTCTCCCCCGAGACCCCTGGACCAACCCCTCCCCTCCTCCGCCTTCCATCCGCCACCATGGCCGGAGCCTTGCCGTCGGCCTCCTTTGGTCCGCCCACCCTCCTCCTCCTTCCCTCTGGACCGCACTAGGCGCCACCACCGTCCGCGAGACCCTCCGTGCTTCTCCCCTCCTCCCGTGGCTGTTCCGTGATCTTCATCACCACCATCAGCCTCGTCCGCTGATCGGCCCTTGCTCGACCAGTGCCCCAGGCGACCGTGCCACCACCAGTTGGGCCGGCTGGGTCCCACAGCCCGGTGGGCGAGCATGCCCCGGAGGCATACAGCAGGCCCGGTGCGGCGTTGAACACCTCCTCTGTGCCGCCAGCCGGGCGGGAGGTTGAGGAACCCGGCGGGGCCCGCTTGCCGTGGCCCAACCCACCGGGCCCGGCAAGTGGAGGGGGTTCGGCGTCTCCAGCGTCCCATGGGAAAGTTGACCTTGGGGGCGTCGCCCGCCCACCCTTTTTGGGCGGTGCCTATCCTCTCGCCCGGTCACGGAGAATAAGGTATAGCCCTTTTCTTTTTTCTTTTCCCAGATAGTTTGTAAAATCCATAAACAAATCAAATTAGCTCAAAATTTGATGATTCAAATTTCTAGTAGTTTCTAAATTCATTCCCTATCCTGGGTTTGCACTTTTTACGAAATGTTTCTTTCACAAATAATTAGCAAATCCTATTTTTCCTATCTCTGTGATAAACTTTAGAAAATCCAAGAGGCCATTCTTGATCCAAATGCCATGATTCAAAATCCTAGATGTCTATAAGTTCAAAACTTAGTTTTTGAACATTTTTACTAATACTTTATGTACCACCTCAAATAATGGTCTATTTCTTTATATATAGCCAACTTTGCAAACTCATAGGAAAATCATCTCAACTCCAAATCGAGTAACCAACTCCTAGGTGCTTCTAAAATCATCCTTTGTTAAATGGGTATCTTTGCTCATTTTTCAAAAATATATTTCTGTACACTTCTTGCAAATCCACAAATCCCTTGATTCCATCATATTGAAATGTTGAGATGTCCATTCATCAAATCCCAATGAAACCACTTTGGTCCTCCTCATAAGAGGTATCCTAGAAAAGTCCAACTCACATTTTTAGGCGAAAGGGTAGGAAAAGGGGAAAGGAAGGGGCGCCCCCTCCTTGTCAATTTGGACTAGAGGGGAGGGGCGCCCCTTGGCCGCCCTCCTCTTCTCGACTAAGGCCCAATAGGCCCATTACACTCCCAAGGGTGTTCCGGTAACCCCGGTACTCCGATATTTCGAACTTGCCGGAACACTTCCAAAGTCAAACATAGTCATCCAATATATCGATCTTTATGTCTTGACCATTTGGATTCCTCGCCATGTCGTGATCATATCCGAGACTCGAACTACCTTGGTACATCAAAAACATAAACTTCTGTCTGGATCGTCACCAACCGTTAAGCGTGCGGACCCTACGGGTTCGAAACTATTGGACATGCCGAGACACGTCTCCGGTCAATAACCAATGCGGAACTTGGATGCTCATATTAGCTCCTACATATTGTCGAAGATCTTTACCGGTCAAACCGCATAACAACATCGTTGTTCCCTTTGTCATCGATATCTTAGTTGCCCAAGATTGATCGTCGGTATCTCAATACCTAGCTCAATCTCGTTACCGGCAAGTCTCTTTACTCATTCCGTAATGCATCATCCCACAACTAACTCATTTCACATTGCTTGCAAGGCCTATAGTGATGTGCATTACCGAGAAGGGCCGAGAGATACCTCTCCAGGCAATCAGTGATAAATCCTAATCTCGATCTATGGCAACTCAACAAGTACCATCGGAGACAATTTGTAGACACCTTTATAATCACCCAGTTATGTTGTGACGTTTGGCAGCACACAAAGTGTTCCTCCGTGTCGGGAGTTGCATAATCTCATAGTCATAGGAACATGTATAAGTCATGAAGAAAGCTATAGCGATGGCCCAAAAGCGATCAAGTGCTAAGGCCGGGAATGGGTCAAGTTAATCACATCATTCTCCCAATGATGTCATCCAGGTTTATCAAATGACAACTCATGTCTATGGTTAGGAAACCTTAACCATCTTTGATCAACGAGCAAGTCTAGTAGAGGCATACTAGTGACACTATGTTTGTCTATGTATTCACACATGTATTATGTTTCCGGTTAATACAATTCTAGCATGAATAATAAACATATATCATGAAATAAGGAAATAAATAATAACTTTTTATTGCCTCTAGGGCATATTTCCTTCAATTAGCACACCAAGTTTTCACCTCATCGGCGTGAAATTGGAGCCGTTATCGGTGATGATCTTGTGGGCATAATGATTGCACAACAGGATATAAAGTCTATCACTTTCGTCCGACTTGGGCTGTTTTAACTGGTTGGCCTCTATCCACTTGGTGAATTTATCCACCATGGCCCAGATATTTTTCTTATGGCTTCCTCCTTTAAGGGTCCGACCATATCAAGCCCCCAATTGCGAAAAGGAAGTGATGGAGATTGTTTGTAAGCGGTGGGTGGCATATGGCTTTGGTTGGCGAAAAGTTGGCATCCGGCGCACATTGGACAAGGTGTTGTGTATCTGCTGGGTTCGACCAATAGAAAACCTTGTCTGGAAGGCCTTGCTTATAAGGGCCCGAGCACGGCGTGGTGACCACCAAGCTCGGCATGAATTTCAACCAAGAGCTACCACCCTCTACCTCGGAGATACATCTTTGAAGTACTCGGTGGCGCTTTTTTGAGAGTTCTCCGTCATGAACCTTGTAGGCTTTTGATCGTCTCCAACGTATCTATAATTTTAGTTGTTTCATGCTATTATATTATCCATCTAGGATGTTTTATATGCATTTATATGCTACTTTATATGATTTTTGGGACTAACCTATTAACCTAGAACCCAATGCCGTTTTATTTTTTCCTTGTTTTTGAGTTTTTGAAAAGGAATACCAAATGGAGTATAATTGGCGTGCCAATTTATGATTTTTATGGACCAAAAGTCCCGAGTAAAAAATTGGGGAAGAGTCTCGGGCTGCCCAGGGTGGGGGCGCCACCCCTAGGTCGCCCCCTATCTCGTGGGGGCTGGAGACCCCCGGCGTGAGACCTCGCCAAAAATTCCTATAAACTGAAACCTCGAGAAAATAACCTAGATCCCCCCCCAAGGCCCCCCCCAAAAAATGGGCCCCCAAACCAAGGTTGGGGCCCCCCCCTTCCCCCCCGGCCCTTCCCCCCCCGGGGGGGGGAAAAAAAGGGGCCCCCTTTCCCCCCCCCCGGGGTTTCCCCCCCAACCCCAAGGGGCCCTTTTTTTCCCCTTTTTCCCTTCTTTTTTTTTTCCCCCCCTTACCCAAAACTTTTTTCCCCGCCCTTAAAATTTTTGGGGGCCTTTGGGGCCCAAAATTTAAAATTAAACCAAAGGGGGTTTTTTTTCCCCCTTTTAAAAACCCTTTTTCCCCCCCCCTTTTTTTCCCGGGGGAAAAAAAAACGGCGGAACCCTTTTAAAAAAAAAAAAAACCCCCGGGCCCTTATTTTTTTTTTTTTAAAAAAAATTTTTTTCCCCCCCTTTTTCCCTTTTTTTAAAAAATTTGGGTTTTAGGGTTTTTATTTTTTTCCCAAAAAACCCTTTTTTTGGGGGTTTTTTAATTTTCCCCCCTTTTTTTTTCTTTTTTTTTTTTTTCCCCCTTTTTTTTGCCTTTTATTTTTTAAAAAAAAATTTTTTTTTTGGGGGGGGTTTTTTTTGGGGGGAAATAATTTTTTTTCAAAAACCCCTTTTTGGGTTTTCCCTTTTTTTTTCCCCCCAAAAAAAATTTTTTTCCCCCAAAAAATTTTAATTTCCCTTTTTTTTTTTAAAATTTCCCAAAAGGTTTGGGGTTTTTTTTTTTTTTTTTTGGGCCCTCCCAAAAAAAAATTTTTTTTTTTAAAAAATTTTTTGTTTTTTTTAAAAAAAAAAAAAAAAGGTTTTTTGGGTTTTTTCCCCCCCCCTTTTTTTTTTTTTGGGCCCCCTTTTTTTAATTTTAAAACAAAAATTTTTTTAAAAAACCCCAAAAAAAAATTTTTTGGGCCCCGGGGGCCAAAATTTTTTTAAAAAACCAAAAAAAAAAAAAAATTTTTTTTTTTTTTTTTCATTTAAATTTTTTTTTTTTTTTTTCCCTTCCTTTCCCCTTTTTTTTTTTCCCCCTTTTTTTAAAATTTTTTTTTCCCTTGGTTTGGTTTTTTTTAAAATTTTTGGGGGGGGGTTTTTTTTAAATTTAAAAAAAAATTCCAATTTTAATTTGGTTTTTAAAAAATTTTTTTATTTAAAAAATTTTTTGGGGTTTTTTGGGAAAAAACCCCCAAAAAAAAAATTTTGCCGGGGAAAAATTTTTTAAAAGGGGGGTTTTTTTCCAAAATTTTTTTAAAAAATTTTTGGTTTTTTAAAATTTTAAAAGGGTTTTTTTTAAAAGGGGGGTTTTTTTTTTTTTTAAAAAAGGGGGTTTTTTAGCAAAAAAAAAAAGGGGGGAAACCCTTTAATTTTAAAACCCCCTAAATTTTTCCAATTTTAAAAAATTTTTTTTTTTTTTTTAAATAACCCCCAAAAATTTCCCTTTTTTAAAATTTTTTTGGGAAAAAAAAAAATTTTTTTTTTTTTTTTAAAGGGGCCAAAAAAAACCCCAAAGGGGGCCAAATAAATTTTTTTTTGGAATTTTAAAAAGGGAGGAAAAAAAATTTTGTTTTTTGGGGGGGAAAAGATTGGGGGGGGAAAAAAATTTTTTTGGGGAAAATTTTTTTTCCCCATTTGGGGGAAAAAAAAAAAAACTTTTTAAAAAGGGGGGGAAACCCCTTTTCCCCCCCCGGCCCCCTTTCCGGGGGTTTTTTTTTGGAAAAATTGGTTTTGGGGGGGTTTTCCCCCAAAAAAATTTTTAAAAAGCCCCTTTTTTTCCTTTGGGAAAAAAATTTTTTTAACCCCTTAAATTTTTGGGGAAAATTTTTTGGGGTTTTTTTTTCCCCCCCCTTTTCCCCCCTTTTAAAAAAAATTTTAAAACCTTCCCCTTTTTAAAAAATTTTTTTTTGGTTTTGGAAAAAAAAAATTTTTTTTTAAAAAACCCTTTTAAAAATTTTTGGGAATTTTTTCCCCCCGGGGGCCGGAACCCTAACCCCGGGGGAAGGCCCTTTAAACCCCAATTTTTTTTTTTCCCCCCAAAATTTTTCCAAAATTTTTTTCCAACCCGGGGAAAAAATTTTGGGTTTTTACCTTTTTTTTTTTTTTTAAAAAAAAAATTTTCCCCCCCACCCCCCCTTTTTCCCCCATGGGGGGGAAAAAAAATTTTTAAAATTTTTTTTAAAAAAAAAAATTTTCCCCTTTTTTTTTTTTTTAAAAAAAATTTTAAAATTTTAAATTTTAAAAAAAAAAAAAAATTTTTTGGGGCCCCCCTTTTTAAAATTTTTAAACCCGGGGCCCAAAGGAAAAAAATTTTTTCCCCAAAAAATTTAAAAATTTAAATTTGGGAAAATTTGGTTAAAATTTTTCCCCAAAACCCGGGGAAAAATTTTAAAAAGGGGGTTTTTTTAAAATTTTAAAATTTAAAAAAAATTTTCCCAAAAACCCCCCCCTTTTTTTTTTTGGGGGAAAAAACCCCCTTTCCCCCTAAAACCCATTTTTTTTAAAAAAAAAAAATTTTTTTTTCCCCCAAAAATTTGGCCCCCCCCCCTTTTTTTTCCCCCCCCCCCCGGGCCCCCCCCCTTTTTCCTTTTTTTTTTTTCCCCCCTTTTTTTTTTTTTGGGGGGGGGGCAAACCCTTTGCCCCCAAAAATTTTATTTTGGAAAATTTAAAAGGGGTTTTTTAAATTTTTTTTTCCCCCGGGCCCCCTTTTTGCCCCAAAAAATTTTTTAAAAAATTTTGGGCCCCAAAAATTTTTTTTTTTTTTTTTTTTTTTTTTTTTAAAAAATAAAAACCCCCAAAATTTTTTTCCCCGGCCCAAACCCCCCCCAACCCCCTTTTTTTTTAAAACCCCCTTTTTCTTTTTTTTTTTTTAAAAAAAAAAGGGGCCCAAACCCCGGGGGTTTTTTTTCCCCCCCCAAAAATTTTTTTTAAAAAAAAAAACCCCCAAATTTTTTTTCCCCCCCCCCCCCCCAAAAAAATTTTGGGTTTTTTTTTTTTTTTTTTTCCCCCCCCCAAAAAAAAAAAAATTGAGTGGAAGCGGTGGCTCCAAGGAGCTGCTGAGTTTTCAGCGCTTTCCATTGCGTAGTACTTCTATACTATGGTTGCCAAGTTAGTGAAGTGTATCTGTGACTGACAGCTAATGGCATTGAGGATTCCCTCGTCCGTGCAATTGTTGCAGAATAATGAGATCGCGTCTTCGTCGCGGCAATCTTTGATCTTGTCCTTGACAAGGAGGAATCTGGTCCAAAAGTGGTGGATTGTTTCCTCCGACTACTGTCATATGTACATAAGATCGCATGTATCTGGGTGGGTGGGTGGATTTGAATCTGAACCCTGACCCAATTTGGGATCCGGAGTTTGAGAAACTTCCGAGCTTAATAGTTCGGGCTCCGGGATATCAACCGATTTTTCAGGTCCATCCTCCGACTCTAGGTTTGGAGGATGGGGCACATCTTTCCGTGGACGGGTATCCGGCTCTTCAAGCTCGGAAATCCGAACATAGTTTGCCCTCAATATAGAGGAAGAGTCATTGTATTGCTCCTCTACTATCGCTATCTGATGGGTGATCGGCGGAGATTTCATTTCTCTCTGATCAGGTTTAAGCCCAATCCAATCGTAGTCTATAGCGACCCCCAAAGGCGGCGATGCGATCCAAGACTTCATTGAAAGACGACAACTCCGTCGGATCCATCCGTTTGGAGTATTCGAATCGACACGGAGGCGATTTTCAATGACCCGAGAAGTCATCGTCGGCTTAGCGGCGAATGGGCGGTCATGGTAAAGCCGCCCAGCGGAGGTTTGGCCCTACGGCCAGGGCTCCTCAGAGGTGATATTGTCCTTGATAACAAAGGCGAGCCATCAATCATGTCTTCGATGTCACAGTGGAACTCTCAATGAAAGCACCAATGTCGGTGTCAAAACCGGCGGATCTCGATCTGGGTCCCGAACTGCGTCTAAGGTCGATGGTAACGGAGGCGGGGACACGATGTTTACCCGGTTCGGGCCCTCTCTATGGAGGTAATACCCTACTTCCTGCTTGATTGATCTTGATGAATATGAGTATTACAAGAGTTGATCTACCACGAGATCGTAATGGCTAAAACCCTAGAAGTCTAGCCTATATGATTATGATTGCCTCTATGGACTAAACCCTCCGATTTATATAGACATCGGAGGGGACTAGGGTAGTACATAGTCAGTTACAGAGAAAGGAATCTACATATCCGAACGCCAAGCTTGCCATCCACGCAAAGGAGAGTCCCATCCGGACACGGGAGGAAGTCTTATGTCTTGTATCTTCATAGCCCATCAGTCCGGCCCATGTCAACAGTCCGGACGGCCGAGGACCCCTTAATCCAGGACTCCCTCAGTTGCCGCTCCCATGAAGAAGCCCAAAGTTGGACCCCAAGCCTAAAACTGAGTGCTTCTACCGCAAGGGAATTGGTCACTGGAAGTGGAACTGCCCCAAATACTTGGCAGATAAGAAGGATGGCAAAGTGAACAAAGGTATATTTGATATACATGTTATTGATGTGTACCTTACTAATGCTCGTAGTAGCGCCTGGGTATTTGATACTGGTTTGGTTACTCATATTTGTAAACAAGAGTTGTGGAATAAACAAAGATTGGCTAAGGACGAGGTGATGATGCGCGTCGGGAATGGTTCCGAGGTCGATGTGATCGCCGTCGGCATGCTACCTCTACATCTACCTTCGGGATTAGTTTTACACCTCAATAATTGTTATTTGGTGCCAGCGTTGATCATGAACATTCTATCTGGATCTTGTTTATTGCGATACGGTTATTCATTTAAGTCACATAATAATGATTGTTCTATTTATATGAGTAATTTCTTTTATGGTCATGCACCTTTGATGAATGGTCTATTCTTGTTGAATCTCGATTGTAGTCATACATATATTCATAATATTGATGCCAAAAGATGCAAAGTTAATAATGATAGTGCAACATACTTGTGGTCCTTGTCGTTTAGGTCATATTGGTGTAAAAGCGATGAAGAAACTCCATACGGATGGACTTTTGGAATGACTTCATTATGAATCATTTGATACTTGTGAACCATGGCTCATGGGTAAGATGAGTAAAACTCCGTTCTCCGAAACAATGCAACGAGCTAATGACTTATTGAAAATAATACATATTGATGTATGCGGTCCAATGAGTGTTGAGGGACGCGGTGGGTATCGTTATTTTCTGACCTTCACAGATGATTTGAGTAGGTATGTGTATATCTACTTGATGAAACACCAGCCTGGAACCTTTGAAAAGTTCAAAGAATTTCAGAGTGAAGTGAAGAATCATCGTAAGAAGAAAATACAAGTTTCTACAACCTAATCGCGGAGGCAAATATTTGAGCTACGAGTTTGGCCTTCATTTAAAACAATGTGGAATTGTTTCACAACTCATGCCACCTGGAACACCACAGCATAATGGTGTGTCTGAACGTCGTAACCATACTTTATTAGATATGGTGCATTCTATGATGTCTCTTACCGATTTGCCTTTATCATTTTGGGGTTATGCATTAGATACATCCACATTCATGTTAAATAGGGCACCATCTAAATCCTTTGAGATGACATCGTATGAACTATAGTTTGGCAACAAACCTAAGATGTCATTTCTTAAAGTTTGGGGATGCGACGTTATGTCAAAAGGCTTCAACCTAATAATCTCATATCCAAATCAGAGAAGTGCGTCTTCATAGGATACCCTAAAAGAAACTATTGGGTACACCATCTACCACAGATCCGAAGGCAAGATCTTTGTTGCTAAGAATGGGTCATTTCTAGAGAAGGAGTTTCTCTCGGAAGAAGTGAGTGGGAGGAAAGTAGAACTTGATGAGGTAGTTGTACCTTCTCTTGAATTGGAAAGTAGCACATCAGAGAAAACCGTTCCCGTGATGCCTACACCAACTAGCGAGGAAGCTAATGATGATGATCATGAAACTTCAGATCAAGTTACTACTGAACCTCGTAGGTCAACCAAAACATGTACCGCACCAGAGTGGTATGGTAATCCTGTCCTGAAAGTCATGTTGTTAGACAACGGCGAACCTACAAACTGGCGAACCTAGAGGCTATGATGAGCCCAGATTCCGACAAAATGGCTTAAGGCCATGAAATATGAGATAGGATCCATGTATGAGAACAAAGTGTGGACTTTGGTGGACTTGCCCGATGATCGGCAAGCCATTGAGAATAAATGGATCTTCAAGAAGAAGGCATGCGCTGATGATAATATCACTGTCTATAAGGCTCGATTTGTCGCGAAAGTTTTTCGACAAGTTCAAGGGGTTGACTAAAATAAGACTTTCTCACCTGTAGCGATGCTTAAGTCTGTCTGTATCATTTAGCAATTGCCGCATTTTATGATTATGAAATCAGGCAAATGGATGTCAAAACTGCATTCCTTAACGAGTTTCTTAAAGAAGAGTTGTATATGATGCAACCAGAAGGTTTTGACGATCCTAAAGGTGCTAAAAAGTGTGAAATCTCCAGAGATCCATCTATGGACTGGTGCAAGCATCTCGGAGTTGCAATATACGCTTTGATGAGGTGATTAAAGCATATGGTTTTATACAGACTTACAGTGAAGCCTGTATTTACAAGAAAGTGAGTGGGATCTCTGTAGCATTTACGGTATTATATGTGAATGACATATTATTGATTGGAAATGATATATAATTCTGGATAGCATAAAGGATACTTGAATATGAATTTTTCAATGAAATACCTCGGTGAAGCTACTTGCATATTGGGCATCAAAATCTATAGAGCAGATCAAGGCGGCTTAATAGGATTTTCACAAAGCACATACCTTGACAAAGTTTTGAAGGATTTCAAAATGGATCAGTCAAAGAAAGGGTTCTTGCTTGTATTGCAAGGTGTGAATTTGAGTAAGACTCAAAACCCGACCACGGCAGAAAATAGAGAGAGAATGAAAGTCATTCCCTATGCCTCAGCCATAGGTTCTATTATGTATGCGATGCTCTGTACTAGATATATGCCTTGCCATGAGTTTGGCAAGGGGGTACAATAGTGATCCGGGAGTGGATCACTGGACAGCGGTCAAAATTATCCATAGTTACTTAAAGAGTACTAAACAAATGTTTCTCGGTTATGGAGGTGATAAAGAGTTCATCGTAAAGGGTTACGTCGATGCAAACTTTGACAGCGATCCAGATGACTCTGCGTCTCAATCTGGATATGTATTGAACATGGGAGTAATTAGCTAGAGTAGCTACATGCGAGGCGTTGTAGACATAGAAATTTGCAAGATACATACGGATCTGAATGTGGTAGACCCATTGACTAAACTTGTCTCACAAGCAAAACATGACCACATCTTAGAACTAATTGGGTGTTAATCAACTAGATTGTTGCCTCTAGTGCAAGTGGGAGATGTTGGAAATATGCCCTAGAGTCAATAATAAAGTGGTTATTATTATATTTCCTTAATCATGATAAAGGTTTATTATTGATGCGAATTGTATTGATTGGAAACTTAAATACATGTGTGAATACATAAGCAAATACCAAGTCCCTAGTATGCCTCTTCTAGACTAGCTCGTTGATCAAAAGATGGTTAAGGTTTCGACCATAGACATGAGTTATCATTTGATAACGGGATCACATCATTGGGAGAATGATGTGATGGAAAGAACCATCCATGAGCTTAGCATATGATCGTTCGGTTTGTTTCTCTGCTTTCTTAATGTTAATACATATTCTTTGACCATGAGATCATGCAACTCCCGGATCTGGGAGGAATACCTTGTGTGCTATTAAACATGACACGTAACATGGTGATCATAAAGATGCTCTGAGGAATCTCCGAAGGTTTATGTTGAGTTGGCATGGATCGAGATGGGTTTGTCACTCCGTGTATCGAAGAGGTATCTCGGGACCTCTCGTATCTGACATCACAAGAAGCTTGCAAACAAAGTGACTAAGGAGTTAGTTACGATGATGTATTACAAAAGAGTAAAGAGACTTGTCGATAACGATATTGAACTAGGTATGGAGATACCGATGATCGAATCTCGGGCAAGTAACATACCGACAGACAAAGGGAACTACGTATGTTGTCATAAAGGTTCGGCCGATAAAGATCTTCATAGAATATGTAAGAAATAATATGGGAATCTAGGTCCCGCTATTGGTTATTGGCTGGAGAAGCATCTCGATCATGACTACATCATTCTCGAACCGTAAGGTCCTACGCTAACATTCGATTGTGATATAGTATTATATGAGTTATGTGAAATAGTGGTGAATGTTGTTGTGTCTGGATGAGATCACGGACATGACGAGGAGCTCTAGAATGATCTGTAGGTAAAGATTGATATATAGGGCGATACTATTTGGTCAGGAAGGTTTAAATACACGGTATTTATCGGATCACGGAAGGGGTTAGGGAAGGTCCGAGGAGTTATTGGGCTTATTGGGCCAGGAGGGCACACCAGCCGAAAGGGTTGGTGCGCCCACCTCTAGGGCGCTGGCCAGGGAAGGAAGAGGGAGGTCTAGCCCTCGCCTTCCCCTCCACATGAGAGAAAGGAAGGGGCACCGCCCCTCTGCCTTCTCCCCAAGCGCCAAGAAGGAAGGGGCGCGGCGGCGAGGAGCCAGGCGCTTCCAGCCCTCTTGGGGCGCCCTAGACGCCTTCTCTCCTCCTATATATATATATGAGAGAAGGGAGAGTGGCAACACACACCATAATCCCCAAGCCGTGTGCGGCCCCTGTCTCCATCTATTTCTAGTTCCTCCTCCGTCCATGTCCGTCGTGCTTGGCGAAGCCCTGTGAATAGTTTCACCACCTCACCATGTCGTCATGCTGCCGGAACTCATTTACTACTTCGCCTTTCTTGCTAGGTCAAGAAGGCGAGGACATCGTCGAGTTGAACGTGTGCAAAACGCGGAGGTGTCGTGCGTTTGGTGCTTGATCGGTACCGATTGTGAAGGTCTCGACTACATCAACGCGTTGATAAGCGCTTCGCTAGAGATCTACAAGGGTATGTAGATGCTCTCCCCTCGTAGATATGCATCTTCATGGATAGTTCTTGCGTGTGTGTAGATTTTTTGTTTTCAATGCAACATTCCCCAACAATATTCTAGATCATTAGAACATAACATACGATCTCGGGTAGATCAAGCTTGTACTCGATACATCTCTATCAATATGAACAAGAGAAGAAAGTAGGGTTTACCTCCATCAAGAGGGCCGTGCACAGGTAAATACCGTCTCCCTGTTCCTTTTACCATCGATCCGAGATTCACAACTCGGGACACCCTACCACAGGTCTACGGTTTCACACCGACATTAGATATTAATTATACTCCAAAGCCCGCCTAGGACGCTTTGATGTATACGTAATGAAATCGGCGGTGTTTATATAAAATATGGTATGTTTATATGAAATCGGTAGTGTTTATATGAAATCGGACTTGTTTAAATGAATTTCGTCCGGTTGATTTAAGTTGTTATTAAATATATGCGGCTAGCGTTGGGCGGCTGTCCGCATTTGTGTCGTGGACTGATCCCTTGTCGTGAGCGAATCGAAAGGTTTTTAATGAGTTGCCGTAGGAGCCTATATGATGTAGTCTCATTTTATCATTTGTCGTGCTATATCATCACATCAATGCTTCACATGCAGACATAGAGTACTCTTTTATTATTATATTTCTTACTCCCTTGGTCCTAAAATATAAGATTTTTTACACTATACGCGTTAAAAATGATGTTATATTCTGAGGCAGAGGAAGTAGGACACAATAATCTTCCACATAACACATGTACGTGCATCTCTTTGAAAATACGAAATCATTAATTAAGTATTGCTCTTTGCAAAGTCACTCTCATTTTTTCAGTTCACAATAAGTGTCACACTGCATTTGTGTCACTTGTTGCGAGTTCTTTCCTTTTCTATAGATTTTTTATTCAACACACTTTATCTTTCAAACCGTGCGTTCAAATCTTGAATCTTTTTATCATTGGATTCCTCGCGCCGAGATATTTAAAACTAGATCGCATGTTGATAGGTTTCGACAAACTTTTCTTTCAAAAGGACGAAAAACTGAATTGGAAGCACATTTTTCTTTTAGGAGACGTCGTACCTCTCGCGGAAGCAAATGCATCCCTCCACGAGTAAATCCGTGCACCTTGTGGAAAGGAAAAAAACAAAACACGTTTTTTCCTTTTCCATGTTCGTGCCTCCGAAGTAAATCCGTGCATCTCCTCGTGAAAACGCGTTTCCCTTTTCAGTGTACGCGTAAGCAAATTGATGCCTTCACAAGTAAATCCGTGCATCTCGCGAAAAAATGTTTTTTCTTTTCTTTTCGAGAGGCATGGTCATGCGTCCTAGGAAGCAAATCTATGCCTCCACGAGTAAATCTCGCCTCTTGTGGAAGAAAGAAAACTCCTTTTTCCCTTTTGGGAGAGCGCGACAAAAAACTCATTTTCCTTTTGCGAGAGAGCGCGACAAATTCATGCCTACCAAAGAAAAAAAAACATGTTCTTTTCTTTTCGAGATACATAGGCGTGCCTCTCCAAAGCAAATCTGAGTCTCTACAAAAGTAAATCTGCCTATTGTGAAAGGAAAGAGATAAAGTGTTTTCTTTTCTTTTGCGAGAACACGACCAGCCTCGTGCTTAAGTAAATATGTGCTCCACGAGAATAATCTGGGTCTCTCGCGGTTCGCGTCAAAAAATTTCTTTCTAAATTCTTTTGGACCGAATCTAAGAAAAATCCAAAAAATCATCTAAAAGCGAGCGTAAAAAACAAAGTCTGAATGGGCGCCTAGAGCACGAAATGTGGCGGCGTCTAGAGTCGCAAGTGCGTCCTCCGCTGACCCAAAGAGACTTGCGAGGGGCTCGAAGGTGTACTCCTTAATTAGTTGCTATCATAAAAATAGTGCATATCTCTAATATATATATATATATATATATATATATATATATATATATATATATATATAGAAACATTATAAGAGCACTTTTGAGCTCTCTCACGCCCTCGATGATTTTGGCCGTCGGATCACGCATTTAGATCATTTTTACCATTAGATCATTGTCTTAGTGCGTTTATCACGTGGGCCCTCTGTCCTAATGGGGCAGCTACTCTGAAACTTTTTGAAGGCCTTCCGTTGATTAGGCTTCAATGACCCATTTATATGTGCATCAATCCGCCAATGCGGGTGAGGACCAAGCGAGCGGCTAGCGAGAACGCGTGGAGGGATCGGGTCGAGGTAGCGCTCAAGGGAGCCGATCGGCGCGTGAGGCAATGTCGAGGATCCAGCGGGCGAGGCTCGAGGGATCGGCGCTCGAGCGGCTGCCTCGGTCGATTCGCTGATCCGCCCCTTCTCTCTCGGGCCTGAAAATACCTAACCGGAGCGGAGCAGCGGACGCCTCGCGAGGTTGCGGCGATGGACGCATCGGGCTCTGTGGTGTTAGGCGTGGCGATCGTGCGGCATGGGCGCTGGCTTTTGTGACACATCTTCACATGCATAAGCTCTCGCGGCAGCGGCGGCGGGATGACGGATGGCGTCTCATCTGCTCCTAGCCGGGCGTGGATCACGCCCGGCAACACTGCGACCCCTCATCCACATCTCAGCGCGATCAAACTCTAGCCCTTCTTTCATCTTATTTCGAGCGTAACTCTATTTTAATTGAAATCATCCTCTATTCTTGGTAGAGGAAATCTTGGTAAAGACCTGTTCTTCTCCATGTTGCTCCGGACAAGCGACGAGGAGGTCGGGCCTCTCGAATTGGTGCCTGCGAAATTCAGGTTGGACATATGGAGGAGAGCACATATTTATGGGAACAACAATACACCAAGACCCCTATATTTCTTTCCATTTCATGTATGATTACTTCTTCCACCAAACAATTTCTTTCTTGACATCCTTTCAATCCAATTTGCATACATGTAATGTTGTTGGTGGTTGTCAATTGACTTGAGCATTTTGGAGGCTGGTAGGTGCCCGTCTTGCCGAGTCACCCTGCGGATGCTCGAGAGGATTTTGTACATCGAGCAACTTCCTCTTCATCTATCGATCTTTTGTTTAAAAAAATGGCGACTTGACTTATGGCACTTGTCCGTTTGAGTCAATGGCCACATCCTCTTGAGTATTCAGGTCCCCTCTTCTTTCTCCCCAATATGTCTATTCCGTGGTTCTCTCCCATGTGACCTGTGACTAAAAACTAAAATTAGTATGTGCAACTACCAATGGAAGATTACTCATTATAAGGGTCCAACTAAGAAGCTTATGATGGAAGATTACGAGGTAACAGTTCTTGATGTTTACAAAATTAGTATTAGTGATAAATAGTATGGCTGGCTGCCCTCTTTGTGATTTTGATCTCCAGTTCATGACATTCACATGAATTAGTAGTAGTAGTGATAAGTAGTATGGATGCCATAGGATTACTTTTCCTTCGACATACAAGTATTAGTTATTGCAAGCTTCTTAGCTCTATAATTTGGTAAACCTACTAACATCACTTAATTGAAATAATTTTTGTTTTTCTTGTGCTTGGCTTCTGAGGTAACAATGTACTTCAAAGTCTAATCTAGAACCTTTCACTCAAAGTCCTTGAAAATAAAATGACAAGAATTGGTATACATTTCTTGAATTAAATTTATGTCTTATATTGCAATTTATATTATCAACGATTTTGATGAATCAAATTTCCTTTATTTTAAAATGAGACACCTTTTCTAACACGTAAAGCTATGTTTAGAAGTATTCACTAATTAACTTGTGAGCAGATCATAAACAAGGTTACCCACTATCAAAAATAAGGACGGGTTTGTACAATAATCGGTTGGGTACCTTCTTTTAGTTTGAGTTTCATAATCTCGCAGTGTTTTTTTTTAATTGGACTATGGATTGTTATTTTTGATCCATGTATTTTTTATGCACTATTGTCCCGCCTTATGTTACTTGCAGTATTGCAAAACATATATTTTGGTGGAGCTATCTGAATGAACTTGGTATGATTTTACCTTGTCTCTGTTTTCTTTTGATAGTACCATTTGGATAGAAATTTCATAATCGGTAAGTTTGCATTCAGGTTTTCGTTTATATTTTATTTGTTTCCTTAGAGGTTGATTTCACAAGATAATCCCATTTGAAGAGACCTTTTCACAAGTACTAAACTGGTTTGGAATTTTTGATTTGTGGTCGACTAGCATGTCAACATCATTTTACTGTATGATAGTATTATCCGATTTTGGGAAAATGACACATTTTTCATTACCAAATATGTTGTCTTACCATTAAGTGTACTAAATCTGGAATGATGTTAATTGGCGCTTAGATTACTCCATGGCTTGCGCTTTTGGAGAAAATTATAACCCATCGATTTGGATTTTTTTCGAGCATTTCCATGGGAGCGAGGGTTACGTCATTGCTTTACTCGGTACCATTTGTTTTAGTTACAGCCATAGCTAGAAAAGAAATATCTTCATAATTTCTTAGATTTCTTGTATTGCAAATATTGGTGGCATTCATCGATGTTCTAGGCTACTTCCATACAAGGTCTTTCTTCTTATACTTGTTTTACGCTGAAATGGCCTTGACATGCCATCACTAACCTAACTTGTTACCTTGATGCCGCAACAAATTTGAAAAGATGCAGAGTTTTGTATTTCAAGTGTGATTGACAACTTCTTTGATCTTTCTAATTCAACTCATGCCTATGGCTTACCTCGTATAAAGTTGTATGCCACCTGTCCAATTTATTCCCAATTTCAAGAATGGGTAAAGTAGCTCTTTTGTGTACATCATATTTCTTTGGCCATCTTGTTATCACTTGTATGTTGTCGAGTTTATATGGGCCAACTATTAACATTCTTGTATTTTTCACTTGAATGTATATGTCCAATTTGCATATTGTACCACCATTCTTTTTATATATAATTATACTACAAAGGTTTTTACAATTATTTATATTAATCTTTTATCAAAATGAATATTGTGTGAATATATTCTAGGAATGAACTTACATCTAGATATATGGTTCTTATGTTATCCTCCTATACTTATGTTATCCTAAAAGTACTACTCTACCATGTGTTGTGCAATCATATATCTCTTGAAATTCCTACCATTCTATTGGTAAAATGGAATGAGAGCACGCCATCAATAATCTAGTATATATATATATGGTGGGTCTATTATGATAACACCCTTAAGACCTTAATCCACCAAAACACCTTATTCGCACCACCCGATCGGCCATGCCCTCCCTCCGACCTTCTCCGGCGATGGCCTGGTCTAGCCGCCGCCCTTCCCTTGCGCCTTCTTCCATGGCGGCCGGGAAGATGCCGCCCTTCCTTCTCGCTTTCTCCCAGCGGCCTTGGGCTAGCCGCCCTCCCCTCCTTCTTCAGTGGCGCGGCACGGC
>JAHHZJ010003704.1:0-73731 GCA_021437245.1 Aegilops speltoides
CTAATAGTGATGTACTATTCAATATTATATATTATTGAGACAATGTATTGGAGATTATATCTATTATTCTAGGCGATGTATTGATATTATATCTATTATTGAGAGCGATGTAATTTGAATACTAAATTGTTTTATATTTCTTTTGGATTAGTTAAATAAAAGCTATGGCGAACAATACCGACGAGAGAGGAGAATAGACCATGTTCGATATGATCGCGGGCGGATGATAATCAGAATGAAGAAGATTATGGCGGCTCGAATTTACGAACAACACGGAGAGGTGATATGATATTCGATCGCGGCGACCAAATTGATGAAGTCATGAACTCGATTATGCGTTGACGAAGAACATGTTGATCCTGAAATAACAAAGACCGGCGAGGTATATATATTTATATAAGTAGGCATCTGGTGATCATCACATGTTTTAAATGACTTGAAGATATATTAACGAATCGATCTTTGTTCTTTCAGCCATCGAATCGAGCAAATCTTGAGGCAAAATATGAAAGCGAGCACGAACAAAAAGTTGAAGCAGGCGTAAAGTACAATATCGAGGCATGCAGCCCTCTTGGCAAACCATTAGCGCCTAAGAAGATTGCGGACAAGTTTGTTCGTCGGTCACGGAGTTCTTGTGAAGGACCAACTCTGATCAAACTTCAAGAATGGAAGAGCCGCAAAGCCACGTCGGATGTTACTTTTGTGGACAAGAATCAAAAGATCTGCTTTGGGATACTCTCATGGAACATTTCACCCTACCGGATCATTTCCGCGAAGCGGATGTGCGAGAAAGTCAAGGAGGCTGCTCTTAGGATGATGGCGATTGCATTCAAGAACCACAAGAATCGTGAATGGAAGAAATGCGTAAAGGGAGGAAGGAAGACTCCGGTATTCAAGGGAACACTAGAGAACCAACGTGATCATTGGGGCGATTTAAATGAAATTCAAGGATTGAATTAGCTAAGGCAGTCGAGAATAAACAAGAAGAATGCGAAAAAAAGGATAAGTTCCATAAGCTGGGGCCGGTGGCTGTCACGATGGCAATGCCTAAGTGGGATAAGTCGAGAAAGAGATGGGGATCAGGTGTCCTCCGGTTACTAAGAGCTGGCCCCGAGTCGGGACTTGGTTCTATCGCATGGGGGAGTTGGACCGAGGCAGGCAATGTTTCGGCGAGGCAAGTCTGAAGGGAGCCAATGATGCGATACTTGTTGCAATAGAAGAGCGCGATCGGTGTTCCATCCCAGCGAGAAACAGCGAGCTTCGCGTGCCTGGAAATCACGAACACGGGAAGAACACGAGGCAAGGCGCTATTCCGTGGTATGAGGGTTTTCAGAATGGAACACCGACTCTGAGAACCCGTGCTAGAAAGAAGATTGCGGAGGAGAAGAAGAGGAAGATGGAGGAGGAGCGGAGAAGCGGGAATATGAATGCCTTCAAGGCCTAGAAGCAAGTCAGCGGAATTGGCGGTCAAATTCCAGCGGCGAGAAGCGATCGACTCACTTACCCATCAAAGGGGTCTCGGCAGCTGCGGCAGCTAGCGGATGATCCAGCATTGGATAGCACCGGCCCATCCATGCCGAAAGTAGCGTGGGTTCCGTCCGACGGCGCAATGCTGGTAGATACCCGTGGATGACATCACGGAGAAAACTAGCTACGAGCTAGCGTTAAAATGAACAACATATCCATGAAGGTGGCGGCGGCTTTGCTTTACAAATCCCGAGGCAACCTTCCATTGCAACCGATTCAGCGGGCTATGCCGTGTCTTGGTTGATGAGGTGGTGGACCCACCATATTTGGAGCTACAACTTGACATTCTTTGGAGGTGCGGCGCTTTCTCGGAGAAGCCAAACATCGTATCATCCTACGGAAAAAGGATTGCATCATCTTTGAAGGCCACCGACACGCGTCGGCGAGTCCTCGTCGAAGTCCGCCCGAGTTAGCAGACTCCCGCTCCTGCAAGTCCACCAAGTCCGGCAAAGTGTCAGGCCACTCCTCCTCCTCCAAGTCCGGCAAAGTGTCAGGACAATCCTTCTCCTCCAAGTCCGCCACAGCATCAGACGTCCACTCCTCCTCCAAGTCGGCACAACCTCAGGCCACTCCTCCTCGTCCAACTCAGCCCGTCGGCCGTCTCCACCGCCTCGGCAATCGCGAAGAGACACCCGCTGCTATAGTGCGTGGCATGCGAGTCGAGTAGTACATGAAGTACAAGCGGAGGCAAGCGATATAAATATGGTCCAAGCCTCCGCCTCTTCGCAGAGGTTGTCGGGGCGGAGCGGAGAATCCGCCGCCTTGACACCTATGGGGCAGGGCCCCTTGTCTGGCGATGCAGGCGGAGGGAGCCGAAGGCGGATCGGCGATGCAGCGGCGAATTTACCCAGCCGGGCGCGATGGGCGCTAAAACCCTCTGCTGCTTTGTGTTGTATTGGGCTCGGGAGCTTGAAGAGCTACTGATGGCAGCTACACGGCGTGGGAGTTGCAAAGATTGAACCCCTCTCGCTGTGCATGGGCCTCCTTTTATAGTGCAAGGGTCACCGGCGAGTGTCAGCGTGGAGAGAGGGTAAAAATGTAAAAGAGGTGGTAGTTGGAGCAGTCTTGGGAGCAGGTGGAGCTACGGTGATTGAGCAGTGGTTTCTACCTACTTTGTGATGGGGACAAGAGCATTTAATGCCCGTCTCGTCGACCCCAAAAGCTCCCGCCCTTGCGTCTCCGTCTGCCACGGCGATGAATCCACCACCGTGGAGTGCCACCGCACCTCCCAGGCTGCGAGGCCATCCGCCACGCGTCTCTGGAGTGGCCCCAGGGCGACGCGTGGGCAGATGAGCTGGAGCGCGGGTGTACAGCGCACTTCTCCCAGCAAGTACCTTGCCGGGGTCTTGATCTTGTCGGGCCCGGAAGCTTGTCGGGCTCTATAACTTGCCGCTCCCCGGGCCCTTGCGGGCGTATAAGCGCCAAGGCGTGTCTTCTATGATGTAGTCTTCTAGTCTTCTGGCGAGCTCCTCTCGCGGGGCCTTCGTGAGTGAGGTCATCTTGAGCACAGGGGCGGCCTTCCGGCAAGCTCCTCTTGCGGGGTCTCGATCTTCATCTTGTATACTTTGTTCTTGAATGGCTTGATATGGGCGAGGAATGGTCTCCGGCAAGCATGTGGTAGATCCAGTGCGGGGGCTGCAACTGCCCGATGCACAAGTTGAGGTCTTGAGGTACCCCTACCTTAATCACCAGCAGGAGCCCGGGCCTGGGCCACACAGTGCCGCGCTGTTGGGCCAGGCCCAAGGCGCATGCTGCAGGCCGCACGGCTGGCGTGCGAATCCCTCTGCATCTGCCGCCTCCCCGTAATGGCGCGCGTCGATTGCGGCGTCGTGGGAGGCGTGGGCGGACATGCGATCTTTAAAACATCCACCCGTGATCGTGGTGCGAGGCGAGTCGCTTCACCCGTCGCTCGGCTCCGCTTTTAGCCCGCGCCCTCATGCCGAGGGTCGTGGGCGAAGTGGGAGACCGAGCCGTCCGCAGGCGGAGAAAGCGAGCGGCCCGCTCCTCTGGCCTCCTCGTTTCCCGATTGGCGGCGGCGGTTAAGCCCACTCGCCCCTTTAAAAAGGCGGAAGGAGCACAATGGCCACACTCATCCTCTTCTCCCTTCGTCTTCATCTTGGTTCTTCTTTCCGCCATGGAAGGAGAATCCGGTTCTTGACGGTGGCGCGAGGTCGCCTCCGGGCAGCGCACCTCTCCTATCCGCTCCCGTGGCGCGGCCGGCCACGAGAGGAGAGGGAGGCGCTGACATGAGCGAACCAAGCGTGGCAGGCGGTCGGGGAGAGCGGTCGTGGCGATCGCCTCCTCCGTCTCCCGGCGTCTCCTATCCAGGCGGTCCATCTTGGAGGCGATCACAGGAGTTCTTCATCAAGCTTCGCGGCGCCTCGTCGCCGCCTCCGGATGCCGGCCCCATTCGCGGGCGCGATGGGACGGATCCGCCGAGTGATGGAGTTGCGCGCGAGGGCTGTGGGATCGGCGGCTTTTCGGGTGAGTGTCGTGTCCCCAGCCCAGCGTGATGTTCTTCGACGAGGTGGAAGGCGTTCGCCGGATCCACAGCATGGCGGGAGTTTACCCTCCATTTCAAGTTAATGGAGGCGACCTTCGCCGTCAAGGTCTTCGAGACTCGGGACCGGGTGAGATCTTGTGTGGACAGCTCCTCCGATGGAAGGTCCCTCCTCGGCGAGGTAGCGAGGAGGAGCGGCAGCGACGGCGAGGGATGGCGGGTCCGACTAGGCGTCGGACACGCTGCCTCGCGCCACCGCGACCCGTAATCCGGTGTCGACGCCTTGAACTCCGTGGCCGTCTCCTTGGCTTTGGCGTGAAGAGCAGCGAGAAGAGGAAGAGGAGTGGCGGCAAGGCCGTCAAATCGGAATCTGAGGCGAGGTGCCCTCGTCGCGTGTGCGTCCATACCCGTCTTCAAGCTCTGCCTCCGCGCCTTCGTCTCGCCAAGCTCTGGCGGCTCCGGGTGTTCTCTTGGTGTCTTCTGGCGCCCGTAGCTCCGGGTCGTCCCCATGCCCGTCTGCCGCAGCTCTGAGACACGCCACCCGCGAGCCGCAATGGGCGCTCACCGCCCACGCTCTCCTAAGGCGCTCCTTCGCCCTCCCGGCAAGCTTCTCTTGCGGGGCTCCTGACCTACCTCCTGAACTCTGAGCAGGAAAGCAGGGAGAGGATTACAGGCACCTTATCTTTTTAACTTGTAAGCCTTGGGCCTTAGCTGCATTTAAAACTTGTAATCCTCTCTATCATGTTTTCATCCTCTATGGACTTGTATTAAGCTAAGATGTTATTAATGAAAAGAAAGCTTGCGGACCGAGTCTTTTACTTGACTCGTGCCTTGTATGTTCCTACCCTCGCTCCCGGGAGCTTGCGGTCTGACACGCTTCTTGAGTCGCGGAACATCAGCAGCCCGCTGGCTGGTGTCGCTTCGACAAGCAACCTTGCGGAGCGATTGCAGCGCACTTGTGTTTGTTGAGCATGCTCAAAAGCGAAACAAGAGGCGAAGCTGTCGCAGCTCACTTTTAACTTCGTTGGCGTGCTCGAAACAAACCAAAAGGGCATGGGGCCCGACTTGGCTCCTCCTGCATACGGGTTTTACAAGACACGCTTCGTTCAAAACAGCCCGCTTTCCCGGTCCATAAGAGGATGCATGTCGAGGATGAAAAACTTATCGATATCGCAGCCCCAGCAACTCTGGCGTGCGAGGCGAATCTTAGTACTCGCGCCCCGGCCAGCGCGCTGCTGAGGAGGAATCTTGGCATCCGCAGCCCGGCGACTCGGCTTGCGGGGAAGAATCTTAACTTTTCGCAGCCCGGCGACCACGGCTTGCGGGGAAGAATCTTAACTTTTCGCAGCCCGGCGACCCTGGCTTGCCGGGGCCCAGTTGCCGGTGTGCTTTTCTGGTTTCTCCTTGTTGCTGTAATTTCAGCCACGAAAACAGCTGAGATAGATCTGCAGCAGCTTCATTATTTAATGCCTATGTATATAAGTCTTGACTCTGCAATACGATGCCGTGCCTTGCCTTTCGTATGTTTATACTCTACGCTCTCGGGGAGCTTGCCGGTGCGAACACACTTGCTGAGTGCGGAACATCAGCAGCCCGCTGGCTGGTGTTGTTACCGACAAGCAACCTTGCGAGCCGATTGCGCGCTTGCGTTTATCGGCGGACTCGGAAACAGGCCAAGGGCGCAACTAGGCCACGACTTGGCTCCTCTCGCGCACAAGTCTCTCATACGAAGGGTATCTCACGGCAAGGCTTGCCACGTTACACCCTCTACTTTACACCCTTTGTGCGCTTTTACCCTACGCTTCTAGGGAACTTGCGGTGCTAACGCGCTTCTTTGGTCGGAACATCAGCAGCCCGCGGCTGGTGTTGCTTCCGCAAGCAACCTTGCAGCGTCTGGTCGCGGCGCTCTTAACTTGCTGGCGGACTCGAAGCGAAACAAGGCGCGAAGCTGGTGCGCTCACTTTAACTTTCGTTGAGTGTGTTGAAGCAAGATAAGGTGCGGCTATCCGCGGCAGGCTCCTCCGCGCTAGGTTTTGCGTACAAAGGATGAGCATACGAGGGATATAACATAAAAAAGCATGGAACTAAAGTGCTCTGTACAAAAGCTCGAGCAACAGCTTTACGTCCCTTGTTTCCTCGCGCTTGCGGTGGAGCTTCGATGGCGCGTCCTCGGCGGCAGCGCAGCACTCCGGGGAGGTGCGTTTGCGAACGAGCACGAGCTGTCCTCGCCGGGCTTAGGCGCTCGAGGACTCGCTTCGCGGAGTGAGCACGAGCGTCCTTGCTGGACTTAGAGCTCGATGGCGGCGTCCTCGGCGACAGCGTAAGCGCTCGGGAGATCGCTTGCGGAGTGGAGGGCGAGGGCGGCGCGAGCGGGATATGCCGGACTCCTAATAGCGATAGGAGGCGAGATCCGCCCGGCACTTTCGCTTTGCTTATGCACGGATGGTAGTCCGGAGCATCCCGAGCCTCGGCGTGTTCTTGCTCGCGGCGGATACCACGTCTGCGTGCGCGGCTGCTTTGGGTTGTCGTCTTGATGAATGGGCGGCGTGTTCGCGAGACCGTGAGCGGTCATCCGCTGGTCCCTGATCTAGTGGCGCGCGAGTGTCTCGCCGCGACCACCCTTCGCGCCGCGTCTCCTCGCCCACCATTGGCTCCGGTGGCGGCGGTTGAGATCTTGAGCAGGATCGCAACCCTCGAGCCCTCGTCTTGAGGCCATGGCGCGATCGTTGATAGAGTTCTGATGAAGTCGGAGATTGATGAAGAAACGCGCCCGTCGACGCGGATCAGTCCGCACAACCTCGGCGCCCCTACAGCGGCGCCAAAGATGTCGGGGCAGGCGGAGAATCCGCCGCGCGAGCACCTATGGGGCGGGGCCTTATGCAGGCGATGCGAGGCGGAGGGAGCACAGAAGCGGTCGGCGATGCAGCGGCGAATTTTACCCGGCAGGCGCGATGGGCGCGTAAAACCCTCTGCTGCTTTGTGTTGTATTGGGCTCGGGAGGTTGAAGAGCTACGATGCTGCTACACGGCGTGGGAGTTGCAAAGATTGAACCCGTCTCGCTGTGCATGGGCCTCCTTTTATAGTGCAAGGGTCACCGGCAGTGTCAGCGTGGAGAGAGGGGTAAAAATGTAAAGAGGTGGTAGTTGGAGCAGTCGGGAGCGGTGGAGCTACGATTGCTGAGCAGTGGTTTCTACCTACTTTGTGATGAGGGACAAGAGCATTTAATGCCGTCTCCGTCGACCCCAAAAGCTCCGCCCTTGCGTCTCCGTCGCCGCGCGATGAATCCACCACCGTGGAGTGCCACCGCACCTCCGGCTGCGAGGCCATCCGCCAGCGTCTGGAGTGGCCCAGGCGGCGTGGCGGATGAGCTGGGAGCGGGTGTCTGGCGCACTTCTCCCGGCAAGTACCTTGCGGGTCTTGATCTTGTCGGGCCGGAAGCTTGTCGGGCTCTATAACTCCGCTCCCGGGCCCTTGCAGGCGCGTATAAGCGAAGCGTGTCTTCTATGATGTAGTCTTCTAGTCTTCTGGCGAGCTCCTCTCGCCGAGGCCTTCGTGAGTGAGGTCATCTTGAGCACAGGGGCGGCCTTCCGGCAAGCTCCTCTTGCGGGTCTCGATCTTCTGTCTTGTATACTTTGTTCTTGAATGGCTTGATATGGAGCGGAATGGTCTCCGGCAAGCATGTGGTAGATCCAGCTGCGGGGCTGCAACTGCCGATGCACAAGTTAGAGTCTTGAGGTACCCTACCTTAGTCTAACCGCAGAGGTCTTATGACAGGTCAGGAGAAATCACAGCCATATCGAAGGCGAGGTGGAAGCCCATTTTGCACCAAAACCGCCACGCCGCCAAGGGAGAAAGTGCTGAGGAAGCGATTGAGCACTTCATTCGTTGGCTCAACCACCAGCTCCCAAGCACTGTGACCGGACTATGAAGCGCCACATCGGGAAGTTAAATCGAGCACGTCTACAAAGGGAGGCGACACGTCTACATCGAGGATCGAGCAAACAAGAAGCAGCTACCAAAAATGCGGAAAACCATTCCCCAACTGGGAGAACAGTAGTATAATCGATCCCTAAACTTTGTGCCAACATATTGTGGGCAAAGCGATTGCACGTTCGAGGTGGGCAATGTGGTAATAACGGAGGAGCATATAATGCGGTGAAGTTCTCAACATCACTTGTTGGACAACTCCTCGAGATCGAGCCCATGCATTTGCTTAGAGGATGAAATAAAGCGGAAATATGTCGGGGCCAACCTTTGGTCGAGCAGGACAAGGTCAAGAACCTCCCAGCGAGAATGTATGAATTGCACCAATGGTACATGAACATTACCAAGATTTCAGATCGATTGTCCCGGGGCCCCCCCCCTTTCCCCCGGGGGGGGGGGGGGGGGCCCCCTTTGGGAAAACCCCCCCCCCCCCTTTGGTATTGGGGGGCCCCCGGGGGCCCCGGGCCCCCCCCTTTCCCTTTTTAAACGGTTAACCCCCCCCGGGGGGGTTTGGGAAAGGGGGGCCCCCGGGGGCCCCCCACCCGGGGGGGGGGGCCCCCGGGCCCCCCCCGGGGGGGGGGTTTTTGGGGGGCCCCGGGGCCCCCCCCTTTGCCCCCCCCCCCCGGCCGGGGGAAAACCAGGGTTTGGGCCCGGGGGTTTTCCCCCCTTTTGGGGGGGGGGGGTTCCGGGAAAAGGGCCCCCAAACCCCGGGGGGGGCCCAAAACCCCCTTTTTAAAAATTTTAAAAAAAAAGGGGGGGAAAAAAAAAAAAAAAATTTTTTAAAAAAAAAATTTTTTTTTAAAAAAATTTTAAAATTTTTAAAAAAAAAAGGGAAAAAAAAAAAAAAAAAATTTTTTAAAAAAAAAAAAAAAAAAAATTTTCCCCGGGGGGGGAAAAAAAAAATTTTAAAAAAAAAAAGGGGGGGGGGGGGTTCGGGGCGGGCCCGGGGGGGTTTTTTTTCCCGGGGGCCCCCCGGGGGGGCCCCCCCCCTTTTTTAAGGGGTTAATGGCCCCAGTCTTGTACTACAAATTCTCTGTTTTTGCCTACTAGCTAGCTACATGTTTTTGCTTACATATGCCGCTTAATTAAGACATGCAAGCGTGTGTGCATGCATATTTCAACTTGGGTCTTGTGTATCATTAAAGTTGACACGGAACGGTTGAAATCTTTGGAATCACTAATCTCGGAAAAAACTAACTATAACATCTTGTTTGGGACAGTCAGCAGGTAATTTCAATCATTATTAACTATATATCTCGGCCTATTTAGTTCGTCATTTCATGATATGAACTATTTAATAACCTTTATTCATTTTCTTTGTCGGTGAGGCAGGGCTTGGGCAAGGTTCATCGCGTCACGCCTGCGAATGAAACAAAAGCTTAAATCGTTTAGACCCAAGGTAAGTAATTAAGTAGTACTAGCTAGCTAGCTAGCTGCCATCTCTTTAATTATCATGCTTGATTAATTTTATCTAATCAAATTCCATTCTCGTAAAGACCACAAGCGGTAGCGGGGACTGATCTGTGTGCGATTCTGCGTTTGCGAGAACATTCGCATGATGGCGTTCGAAGGAGGCAGATCTCAAAGGCGAGAGTGGAATGCGCTTGTCAAAACACTATTCACAATTTTACACCATTATCGATATCTAGTCACACAACTAATACACATGCATATTGATCTCCTTCTTAACAGTTCAAAGCAGTGCGGGAAGCTCCTAGAAGCGGGCGCATAGAAGCACTTCAAGCGAGAAATAAGCGGGATTTTTGCTCGACCGGGTCATAAATCCGAAGGGAGAATTCTATTACCCGCTACCGCCCCCATGAAAACCACTTCCAATTGTCATCGTGCTCCGAAGGCACCAATTAGGCTAATGCCACTGGCTCCGAAGGCAACATGCATATGTAGGAGAATTTGTATATAGCTATACATGTGTGTATGTGTGAATTAATTAATATGGTGGTTTGTGAGACATTGATGATATATGAGAAATGGGTGTAGCTACACCCGGTAGTAGGATGCATTTTCCCTATATATATAAAACGTGTGCAATGTGTAGTATCGTAAAATACCAGCAAATGAAAAAGAATTAAAATGGAAATACAAAATTAAATGAAAAAGAAATCATAAAACTAAAACCCCCCCAAACCTTATAGTACCGGTTGGTATTACCAACCGGTACTAAAACTCGAGCCCAGAGGCTGGCTCGTGCCACGTGGTTGCCCTTTAGCACCGGTTCGTCTGAACCGGTACTAAAGGGGAGCTTTAGTGACCACAATTTAGTGCGGTTATGTAACCGGCACTCTGAGAACCTACTGAACCGGTGCTATTGCAGTTACGCACTAGTGTATGGGCGATCTGAGGTTTACCAATTTCCATTGTCGTCCCTCGTTTTAAAGATTTAAACTAACAGCGGTTGCATAGTACACTAGCAAAACAACACATAACGAATTGGTCGGCATGAAAAGGATCTTGCCGATGCACACAATAATCCATAGATGCATGGATGATAATCATGTCGATGGTCGACTTTGGTGGCGTGCATTCACTACCGGACTCGTGGTCTATGCCTACGGCCAGGGGCCGTCGGCATAGGCCCCTAAGCCGTCGGCATAGATCTATGCCAACGGCTGCCGTCGGCATATCCCCGTTAGTCTAGATCACGTCAGCGTACTCCTGTCAGACCGTCGGCATAGTAATGCCGTCGGCATAGGAAACTATCTGCGGCGGACCTGGCGCAGCCGTCGGCATAGTTTAGCCGTCGGCGTAGTTTTCCGTCTGACGGCAACAGACGGCGCCGTCAAAACTGCTGGCGACTCAGGAGGCGACATGTGGCAAAGATATGCCTACGGCAAAGCCGTCAGCATAGATTAAATCTGTGCCGACGGCTTTGCCGTAGGCATATCTTTGCCACGTGTCGCCCCCCTGGTTTAACCTGGAGGCAGGGCTATGCCTATGGCAAAACCGTCGGCATAGATATAAATCTATGATGGCGGCTTTGCGTAGGCATAACCCTACCATCATCTCTCTGGTGGCTCTGAGCATATCTATGCGGCGGCTTTGCCGTGAGCATAGTTTTCCTGTTTTCTCTTTTCCAATTCATTTGACAAGCTGGGCGCTGGATTTGCCCATGATTAGCAAACCTGCATTGAGAAGAATAATCTCTGAAACTACAATTAAGATGCCTACGTATTAACCAAAGATGCCTACAAATAAAAATGTCAGAGAAATTCTACAATTGAAAAGATGCCTACAATAATGTCTAAAAGTATAATTAAGATGCCTACGTATCACCCAAAAATGCCTAAAATGACTGAAAATCTGCTGTTGAAAAGATGCGCATATATCCAAAAATGCCTACAATAATATGCGGAACTACAATAGTTCCTTGGAGATAAGCGAGGCTGCTAGGTATGAAAAGGCCAGCCCTACACTTACACATGCTCATTTACTCTCGAGAGAAAGTGGCTATGTTCAAATCTTTGCGCTTTGCTAAATCTGCACATCTCTGAATTAAAAAGAAAAGAAAAACCCGAGCAACCCTACTATTGCATGATTTCATCTAAGAAACCTTCGCTAAATCATGCGACAACAGATATCTCAAGCAAAAAGGTAGGAACAAATCCCAGCAGAGATAATAGAAAACTTTTGACTGAACTTAAGCTGACTTTTTAGCAGCACTAAGAATAGCATGAGGGATTTGCGAGAAAAATACAGACTTGTACTACCACATATTGTAGAGATATCATTTGTAACTCCCACTTATAGTAACAGATCAAAAAGCTAGAAGAACACATCGTATTGCACTGGAAAAACATATTCTATTGCCTAGAAGATGGCAGGTGCTCTCCTTGTTTTCTTGAGTTGACATAAAATGTAGGCAAGCACGGCGAACATAATTAGGAAAAATAGAAAAACACGCGCCCCACACTTGACCTAATTTCATACACAGCCTGATTTGTATCTGTTGTTGTTGTTTGCCAGCATGAAACACACTCTAAAACAGCCTATAAATCCACTATTATTGCCTAGTTTTAAATCTTCTATTGCCTAAAAGTAAAAACACTGCATACTATTGCCTACATCCACAGGATCTGAAGGGATGGCGACATGAATTGTTGCCGACCACCCCAAAATCAAGCAACTATGAGCTGCTGCACTTCCTCCCTCTCAATGACTGTGTGCTGCTGCACCTCTAATCCGTCCCTAATCCAAAATGGTGGGGTGAGGATTTTGAGTGGGAGACATATCTAAGACCTCTAGCTGTTGATTATGCAGCCGAATTTGAGTTTTGCTCTGAAAATTTCTCGATTTCAGCAACCCTCGCCCCTCTGTATTTCAGATATCTGAGAATTGGGCCTAAATGAGTGCGCATTCGACAATATTGCCTGCTAAGCATATTGACTGCACAAAAACAAGATCCTAATTATGTTGCCTACTGAAAAAACAAGTGGTGGGTTCTAGTTATATGATCACAGATATTACATCATTTTCTTCTGAAGGCGCATATATATGCTGAACAAAAGCTACTATGAATGCAGATAGGTTACAGTATTGCCTGCTGAAAACGCAGATATTGACATGCTAAGATAAAAGCTATATGAACACATATATCACACAGAATTTGCCCTCTGGACACACATATGATGAAAATATAATGCAGTATTTTTGCCTCTTATCTCTCATGCGTTGCCTACCAAAAAAAAACTCCTCTGTAAATTGTTGCCTACAACTTGAAACATTTATAGTGTGTATTCCCGAAGCTCATGCATCCATCAAACCCATCGTGAAACTCTAGTCCTTTTCTCCCTTGACTAGCAAATCTCAAACCCATTCTCGGTGAGATTTTTCCCGTGGATGCAAAAATTGGTGCTTGTGAGACAACAACTTCGATGGCCAAAGCGCTAGAAAACTCACCTCTGTTCGCGCACATAGCAGAGAGCCTCGTCCCCCGTCGGCCGCCACCACGCCCAACTCCCTCTTCTCCCTGGTTGCGCGCGCGAGCAACTCACCACACCACCACCCCGCCCCCCTCTGGAGCCGTGGGCGGCAGGCGGCGTCCCACCAGGCGGGCAGGGGTCGAGGAGGAGGCGAGGCGGCTGGCGAGGAGGCGGGGAAGCTGGGCAGTCTTGGCGCCCGGTGGAGGCGAGGAGGCGGCGAGGGGCCTTGAGTGCGGTGGGATGGGGCGGCGATCTGGTGGGGTGGCGGGGCTTGGCAGTGGGCGTGGCGGCGGCCAGTCTGGTGACTATGAGTGGGCGGTGGCGAAGCGAGTCTGTGGGCGGCGACAAAGGCGAAAGTCGGCGAAGAGCAGTTCAGCGAGGGTCGCGGGGGCTGGAAGAGAATGAGTGGAAGCGGGCGCTTAGCGAAGGATAAGGCAGTCTATGCCGGCGGCTGCCGTCGGCATAGGCGCCCGTCAGCGATCCGCATGTCCGTCCCTATGGCGCAGCTATGCCGGCAGCTTTGCCATCGGCATAGTTATATTATCTTTTTAATGTTTTAATAGTTTACATTTTCCTTCTTCATGTTTTTATTTCATATAGATTTTCAAAGTTTTTTATAGTTATATTTTCCTTTTAATATTTTTTATGTATTATTATTTCATATAAATTTTAATGTTTTTTAACGCTCGACCCTCTCCTCTCCGGAACCACCACGGAGGAGAGGAGGCGCCCGAACTTCGAGCAACCGTCCGCCGAGGCCGTGGCCTGGTCGCAGTGCAGGGCGCATGGCCGCCGCCTCGCGTGCTCGGCGAGGCAAGTCTGAAGGAGCCGATGATGCGATACTTGTTGCAATAGAAGAGCACGATCGGGGTGTTCCATCCCAGCGGAGAGAACAGCGAGCTTCTGGCGTGCCACAGAAATCCTGAACACCGGGAAGAACACGAGGCAAAGGCGCTATTCCGTGGTATGAGGGTTTTGAGAATGGAACACCGACTACTGAACCGTGCTAGAAAGAAGATTGCGGAGGAGAAGAAGAGGAAGATGGAGGAGGAGCGGAGGCGGGAATATGAATGCCTTCAAGGCCTAGAAGCAAGTCAAGCGGAATTGGCGGTCAAATTCCAGCGGCGGAGAAGCGGATCGACTCACTTACCCATCAAAGGGGTCTCGGCAGCTGCAGCAGCTAGCGGATGATCCAGCATTGGAATGCACGGCCCATCCATGCGAGAAGCAGCGTGGGTTCCATCCGGACGGCGCAATGCTGGGTAGATACCCGTGGATGACATCACGGAGAACACTAGCTGCGAGCTACGTCAAAATGAAGAACATATCCATGAAGGTGGCGGCGGCTTTGCTTTACAAATCCCCGAGGCAACCTTCCATTGCAACCCGATTCGGCGGGCTATGCTCGTGTCTTGGTTGATGGTGGTGGACCCACCATATTTGGAGCTACAGACTTGACATTCTTTGGAGGTGGCGGCGGCGCTTTCTCGGAGAGGCCAAACATCGTATCATCCTACGGAAAAGGATTGCATCATCTTTGAAGGCCACCGACACAGCGTCGGCCGAGTCCTCGTCGAAGTCCGCCACGAGTTAGCGAGACTCCGCTCCTGCAAGTCCACCAAGTCCGGCAAAGTGTCGGCCCTCCTCCTCCTCCAAGTCCGGCAAAGTGTCGGGACAATCCTTCTCCTCCAAGTCCGCCACAGCATCGAGGCGTCCTCCTCTTCCAAGTCCGGCACAACCTCAGGCCACTCCTCCTCGTCCAACTCAGCCCGTCGGCCGTCTCCACCGCCTCGGCAATCGCGAGAAGAGACACCCGCTGCTATGGTGCGTGGCGGTACTAGTCGAGTAGTACATGAAATCTGGCGGAGGCAAGCGATATAAATATGGTCCAAGCCTCCGCCTCTTCGCGAGAGGTCTTATGACAGGTCAGGAGGAAATCACAGCCATATCGAAGGCGAGGTGGAAGCCCATTTTGCACCAAAACCGCCACCGCCGCCAAGGGAGAAAGTGCACGAGAAGCGATTGACCACTTCATTCGTATGGCTCAACCACCAGCTCCCAAGCACTGTTGACACAGACTATGGCGCCACATCGGGAAGTTAAATCGAGCACGTCTCTGAAGGGAGGCGAAACACGTCTATCGAGGATCGAGCAAACAAGAAGCAGCTACCAAAAATGCGGAAAACCATTCCCCAGTGGGAGAGCAGTGGCATAATCGATCCCTCGCTTGTTGTGCCAACATATTGTGGGCAAACAGTGCTGCGTTCGAGGTGGGCAATGTGGTAATAGCGGAGGAGCATATAATGCAGGCTGAAGTTCTCAACATCACTGTTGGACAACTCCTCGAGATCGAGCCCATGCATTTGCTTAGAGGATGAAATAAAGCGGAAATATGTCGGGGCCAACCTTTGGTCGAGCAGGACAAGGTCAAGAACCTCCCAGCGAGAATGTATGAATTGCATCAATGGTACATGAACATTACCAAGATTTCAGATCATTGTCCCTCATGGTGAATGTCAAGGAGGAGCATTACTTCCATGAGAAAGTTGTGTCCGTTGAGTATTTAGAACTGTTTCAGTTATACAATCAAAGCGCTTTTCGACAAATCTATTGTTAGTTGCTATTATGCGTAAGTGATTTTTTCTATAATTTAAGTCTCAAGCTAGCTGTAGTGATCCTTTTGATCAATCATTACCTGTAATTATCCTCACTATATTCTTTTACGTGGTATTATGCAGGATGAAGATGTATGAAATGAGAAAAGGTGGGCGCTTTGGCATTGGGTTCATTGACCCAAACACGTTAATGAATACACATGGAAGATAAATCAACGTCGACAAAAGAGCGTAGAGGACAGCATGCTAGAGTTCTTGAAGCGCCTCAAATACAATGAAGATATACTACTTCCTTACAACTTTCGGTGAGTCACCTTGTCTTGTACTACAAATTCTCTGTTTTCCCTACTAGCTAGCTACATGTTTTTGCTTACATATGCCCGCTTAATTAAGACATGCAAGCGTGTGTGCATGCATATTTCACTTGGGTCTTGTGTCATTAAAGTTGACACGAACAGTTGAAATCTTTGGAATCACTAATCTCGAGAAAAACTGACTATAACATCTTGTTTGGGACAGTCAGCGGGTAATTTCAATCATTATTAACTATATATCTCGGCCTATTTAGTTCGTCATTTCATGATATGAACTATTTAATAACCTTTATTCATTTTCTTTGTCGGTGGGCAGGGCTTGGGCAAGGTTCATCGCGTCACGCCTGCGAATGGAAGCAAGCTTAAATGGTTTCGACCCAAGGTAAGTAATTAAGTAGTACTAGCTAGCTAGCTAGCTGCCATCTCTTTAATTATCATGCTTGATTAATTTTATCTAATCAAATTCCATTCTCGTAAAGACCACGAAGCGGTAGCGGGGACTGATCTGTGTGCATTCTGCGTTTGCGAGAACATTCGCATGATGGCGTTGAAGGAGCAGATCTCAAAGAAAGAGTAGATGCGCTTGTCCAAACACTATTCACAATTTTACACCATTATCGATATCTAGTCACACAACTAATACACATGCATATTGATCTCCTTCTTAACAGTTCAAACAGGTGCGGGAAGCTCCTAGAAGCGGAGCGCATAGAAGCACTTCAGCAGAAATAAGCGGGATTTTTGCTCGACCGGGTCATAAATCCGAAGGAGAATTCTATTACCATAACCGCCCCCATGAAAACCACTTCCAATTGTCATCGTGCTCCAAAGGCACCAATTAGGCTAATGCCACTTGGCTCAGAAGGCAACATGCATATGTAGGAGAATTTGTATATAGCTATACATGTGTGTATGTGTGAATTAATTAATATGGTGGTTTGTGAGACATTGATGATATATATATATATATATATATATAGCGGTTTAGGATAAATTTTCCTACTACGGGTGTAGTTACACCCATTTTATTTTATCGTTTTAGGTAGTATCTATCATACCGCAGTGTATGTATCGTAGTATGTAGTATGTAAGAATATTTAGGTAGTATATATACTATTTTTAGGTAGTATGTATTATATTTTAGCATATTTATTTTTACGTACAAATATATACGTATTTTCACAAATATGATAAAACATGGGTTCCCATGCAATTTTTTCACGTAACTCGCTTTGGAGTATCTTAGATATAGTATATGAACATACCAAAAATGATAAAGTAGTATATATAATACCACATGGTAGTATATGACAAATGGGTGTAGCTACACCCGGTAGTAGGATGCATTTTGCCTATATATATAAAACGTGTGCAATGTGTAGTATCGTAAAATACCAGCAAATGAAAAAGAATTAAAATGGAAACACAAAATTAAATGTAAAAGAAATCATAAAACTAAAACCCCCCCAAACCTTATAGTACGGTTGGTCTTACCAGCCCGGTACTAAAACTCGAGCCCAGGCTGGCTCGTGCCGCGTGGTTGCCCTTTAGCACGGTTCGTCTGAACAGGTACTAAAAGGGGGCTTTAGTGACCACAATTAGTGCGGTTATGTAACCGGCACTCTGAACCTCTGAACGGTGCTATTGCCGGTTCTGCACTAGTGTATGGGCGATCTGAGTTTACCAATTTCCATTGTCGTCCCTCGGTTTTAAAGATTTAAACTAACAACGGTTGCATAGTACACTAGCAAAACAACACACATAACAGAATTGGTCAGCATGAAAAGGATCTTGCCGATGCACACCAATAATCCATAGATGCATGGATGATAATCATGTCGATGGTCAACTTTGACTGGCGTGCATTCACTACCGGACTCGTGGTCTATGCCTACGGCCAGGGGCCGTCGGCATAGGCCCCTAAGCCGTCGGCATAGATCTATGCCGACGGCTGCCGTCGGCATATCCCGTCGATCGAGATCACGTCGGCGTATACATCGGACCGTCGGCATAGTAATGCCGTCGGCATAGGGGGCTATGCCGACGGCCCTGGCGCAGCCGTCGGCATAGTTTAGCCGTCGGCGTAGTTTTCCGTCTGACGGCAACAGACGGCGCCGTCAAAACTGCTGGCGACTCAGGAGGCGACATGTGGCAAAGATATGCCTACGGCAAAGCCGTCGGTATAGATTAAATCTATGCCGACGGCTTTGCCGTAGGCATATCTTTGCCACGTGTCGCCCCCTGGTTTAACCTGGAGGCAGGGTTATGCCTATGGCAAAACCGTCGGCATAGATATAAATCTATGATGGCGGCTGCGGTAGGCATAGCCCTGCGTCATCACCTCTGGTGGCTCTGAGCATATCTATGCCGGCGGCTTTGCCGTGAAGCATAGTTTTTTTTCCCCTGTTTTCTCTTTTCCAATTCATTTGACAAACTGGCGCCGCTGGATTTGCTCATGATTAGCAAACCTGCATTGAGAAGAGAATAATCTCTGAAACTACAATTAAGATGCCTACGTATTAACAAAGATGCCTACAAATAAAAATGTCAGAAATTCTACAATTGAAAAGATGCCTACAATAATGTCTAAAAGTATAATTAAGATGCCTCGTATCACCCAAAAATGCCTAAAAATGACTGAAAATCTGCTGTTGAAAAGTTGCCTGCATATATCCAAAAATGCCTACAATAATGTCTGGAACTACAATAGTTCCTTGGAGATAAACTGAGGCTGCTAGGTATGAAAAGGCCAGCCCTACACTTACACATGCTCATTTACTCTCAGAGAGAAGTGGCTATGTTCAAGTACTGCGCTTTGCTAAATCTGCACATCTACTGAATTAAAAAGAAAAGAAAAACCAGAGCAACCCTACTATTGCATGATTTCATCTAAGAAACCTTCGCTAAATCTGTACGACGACAGATATCTCAAGCAAAAAGGTAGGAACAAATCCCAGCAGAGATAATAGAGCAAACTTTTGACTGAACTTAACTGACTTTTTAGCAGCACTAAGAATAGCATGAGGGGATTTGCAGAAAAATACAGACTTGTACTACCACATATTGTAGAGATATCATTTGTAACTCCCACTTATAGTAACAGATCAAAAAGCTAGAAGAACACATCGTATTGCCTGGAAAAACATATTCTATTGCCTAGAAGATGGCAGGTGCTCTCCTTGTTTTTCTTCAGTTGACATAAAATGTAGGCAAGCACAGCGAACATAATTAGGAAAAATAGAAAAACACGCGCCCCACACTTGACCTAATTTCATACACAGCCTGATTTGTATCTGTTGTTGTTGTTTGCCAGCATGAAACACACTCTAAAAACAGCCTATAAATCCACTATTATTGCCTAGTTTTAAATCTTCTATTGCCTAAAAGTAAAAACACTGCATACTATTGCCTACATCCACAGGATCTGAAGGGATGGCGACATGAAGTGTTGCCGACCACCCCAAAATCCAAGCAACTATGAGCTGCTGCACTTCCTCCCTCTCAATGACTGTGTGCTGCTGCACCTCTAATCCGTCCCTAATCCAAAATGGTGGGGTGAGGATTTTGAGTGGGAGACATATCTAAGACCTCTAGCTGTTGATTATGCAGCCGAATTTGAGTTTTGCTCTGAAAATTTCTCGATTTCAGCAACCCTCGCCCCTCTGTATTTCCAGATATCTGAGAATTGGGCCTAAATGAGTGCGCATTCGACAATATTGCCTGCTAAACGCATATTGACTGCACAAAAACAAGATCCTAATTATGTTGCCTACTGAAAAAACAAGTGGTGGGTTCTAGTTATATGATCACAGATATTACATCATTTTTCTTACTGAAGGCGCATATATATGCTGAACAAAAAGCTACTATGAATGCAGATAGGTTACAGTATTGCCTGCTGAAAGCATGAATATTGACATGCTAAGATAAAAGCTATATGAACACATATATCACACAGAATTTGCCTACTGGACACACATATGATGAAAATATAATGCAGTATTTTTGCCTCTTATCTCTCTGTGCGTTGCCTACCAAAAAAAAAACTCCTCTGTAAATTGTTGCCTACAACCAGAAACATTTATAGTGTGTATTCCCGAAGCTCATGCATCCATCAAACCCATCGTGAAACTCTAGTCCTTTTCTCCCTTGACTAGCAAATCTCAAACCCATTCTCGGTAGAGATTTTTCCCGTGGATGCAAAAATTGGTGCTTGTATGACAACCTTCGATGGCCAAGCGCTAGAAAACTCACCTCTGTTCGCGCACATAGCAGAGAGCCTCGTCCCCCGTCGGCCGCCACCACGCCCCTCTTCTCCCTGGTTGCGCGCGCGAGCAACTCACCACGCCCACCACCCCCGCCCCCCTACTGGAGCCGTGGGCGGCAGGCGTCCACGAGGCCGGGCAGGAGTCGAGGAGGCGAGGCGGAAGCGAGGAGGCGAGGAAGCTGGGCAGTCTGGCGCTTGCTGGAAGCGAGGAGGCGGGGGCCTTGGTCTTGATGGGATGGTGGCGCGTCAGGGTGGGGCGGCGAGGCGTGGCGGCAGTGGGCGGCGGCAGTCTGTGACTATGGTGGGCAATGGCGGCGAAGCAGTCTGTGGCGACAAAGGCGGCGGAAGTCGGCGTGAAGGCGATTCAGCGAGGTCAAGTGAGGCTGGAGAGAATGAGTGGAAGCGAGCCTTGTAGCGAGGATAAAGCAGTCTATGCCGGCGGCTGCCGTCGGCATAGGCATCCGTCAGCGATCCGCATGTCACGTCCCCTATGGCCGTAGCTATGCCGACAGCTTTGCCATCGGCATAGTTATATTTATCTTTTTTAATGTTTTTAATAGTTTACATTTTCCTTCTTCATGTTTTTTATTTCATATAGATTTTCAATGTTTTTATAGTTATATTTTTCCTTTTTAGTATTTTTATGTATTATTATTTCATATAAATTTTTAATGTTTTTAACAGCTCGACCCTCTCCTCTCCGGAACCACAGAGGAGAGAGGAGGAGGCGCCGAACTCGAGCAACCGTCCTTGAGGCCGTGGCCTGGTCGCAGTGCAGGGCGCATGGCCGCCGCCTCGCGTGCTCGATCTGGGCTTAGTAGGTCAGCTGAGTGAAGGGGGAGGGGGGTCATCGACGGTGGAGGTGGGGGTGGGGGCGGCGGCGGATCTAGCCCTTTGACTTTCCACGGACGGGCTTCGAACAGTGGACCTCTCCACCCAGTTGTGTCAGTCGGCCTGAGGCGACACACAGGAGCAACATCGAGGCCAAACACACAACTACATCCACTCCATATGACCCAGCAGCGTCCGTTTCCCCCCTCCAGTGCGGCGCGGCGCCGCCCGTGGTGAGGCCACACCCGGGCGCGTGCGCCCGCCGGACATGCCACAACACCACCCGCATGTATGAGGGCCGGTATGATGCTCCGGTTGCGCCGCTACCCAGGCCCCGTCGCCCTAACCTGGGCGGTTGACCATGAGATCTAGCCCTTTGATTTTCCACGAACGGGCTTTGACCAGTGGACCTCTCCACCCAGTTGTGTCAGTTCGGCCCAAAGGGACACCCGGGAGAAACATCCGGGCCAATGCCACAGCTACATCCACTCCGTGTAGACCCGACGCGTCCGTTTCCCCCCTCCACGTGCCGGCGGCGGCGCCGTCCGTGAGGGCCACGCTGCCGAGCAGCGTGCCGCCTCTTCGGACATGCCACAACACCACCCGCATGTATGAGGGCGATGCGATCCTCCGGTGGCATTGCTACCCCGGGGCCCCGTCCGCCCTAACCACAGGCGGTTGACCACGAGATCTAGCCCTTTGACTTCCACAGGCGGACTTTGACGGTGGACCTCTCCACCGGTTGTGTCGGTCAGCCAGAAGGACACACAGGAGCAACATCTGGGCCAAACCGACAGCTACATCCACTCCGTGTAGACCCGACGCGTCCGTTTCCCCCCTCCCAGTGCCGGCGGCGGCGCCGTCCGTGAGGGGGGCCATGCACCAGAGACGCGTGCCGCCTCTTCGGACATGCCACAACACCACCCCACATGTATGAGGGCCCGTTACGATGCTCAGGTGGCATTGCTACCCCCAGGGCCCCCGTCCCGACTAACCCAGGAGCGGTTGACCATGAGATCTAGCCCTTTGACTTCCCATGGATGGGCTTTGACCAGTGGACCTCTCCACCCGGTTGTGTCAGGTCCGCCCATAGGGACACCCGGGAGCAACATCCGTGCCAAACCCACAGCTAAATCCACTCCGTGTAGACCCGACGCGTCCGTTTCCCCCCTCCAAGTGCCGGCGGCGGCGCCGTCCGTGAGGGGGGCCACGCACTGGAGACGCGTGCCGCCTCTTAGGACATGCCACAACACCACCCTGCATGTATTAGGGCCGATGCGGCGCTCGGTGGCATTGCTACCCCACAGGCCCCGTCCCACCTAACCTGAGGCGGTTGACCACGAGATCTAGCCCTTTGACTTCCACAGACGGGCTTTAACGGTGAACCTCTCCACCCGGTTGTGTCGAGTCGGCCCGGAGGGGCGGCGAGGAGCAACATCCGGGCCAAACCACAGCTACATCCACTCCATGTAGACCGGCGTCGGTTTCCCCCTCCAGTGCGGCGGCTGCGCGTCCGTGAGGGCCACGCCGGAGACACGTGCACGCCTCTTAGGACATGCCACAACACCACCCCTCATGTATGAGGGCCCGGTACGACGCTCTGGTGGCATTGCTACCCCAGGGCCCCGTCCGCCTAACCACAGGCGGTTGACTACGAGATCTAGACCTTTGACTTCCACGGATGGGCTTTGACGATGGACCTCTCCACCGGTTGTGTCGGGTCGCCCAAGAGGACACGGGGAGCAACATCCGGGCCAAACCACGGCTACATCCACTCGTGTAGACCCGGCGCGGTTTCCCCCTCCGGTACGGCGGCGGCGCCGCCGTCCGTGAGGCCCCGCACCGAGGCAGCGTGCCGCCTCTTAGGACATGCCACAATAACACCCGCATGTATGATTGCGGTCTGCGCTCCGGTGGCATTGCTACCCCTAGGGCCCCGTCCGCCTAACCCTGGAAGCGGTTGACCACGAGATCTAGCCCTTTGACTTCCCAGACGGGCTTTAACGGTGGGCCTCTCCACCGGTTGTGTCGGGTCGGCCAAGAGGGACGGGGAGCAACATCCGTGCAAACCCAGCTACATCCACTCCGTGTAGACCCGGCGCGTCGGTTTCCCTCCTCCAGTCTTGGTGGCGCCATCCATGAGGGGGGCCACACACCGGAGACGCGTGCCGCCTCTTAGGACATGCCACAACACCACCCTGCATGTATGAGGGCCCGATACCACGCTCCGGTGGCATTGCTACCCCCCAGGGCCCGCGTCCCGCCTAACCCTGGAGCGGTTGACCACGAGATCTAGGCCTTTGACTTCCAGACGGGCTTTGTCGGTGGACCTCTCCACGAGGTTGTGTCAGGTCAGCCCAAAGGGACACCGGGGAGCAACATCCGGGCCAAACCCACAGCTACATCCACTCCGTGTAGACCCGACGCGTCCGTTTCCCCCCCTCCGGTGCGGCTGCGGCGCCGTCCGTGAGGGCCCGCACCGAGGCAGCGTGTCGTCTCTTGGACATGCCACAACATCACCCACATGTATGAGGGCCCGATGCGGCCTCGGTGGCATTGCTACCCCTAGGGCCCCGTCCGACTAACCCGGGAAGCGATTGACCATGAGATCTAGCCCTTTGATTTCCCACGGACGGGCTTTGACGGTGGACCTCTCCACCGGTTGTGTCGAGTCCGCCCATAGGGAACCGGGAGCAACATCCGGGCCAAACCCACAGCTAAATCCACTCCGTGTAGACCCGCAGCGTCCGTTTCCCCCCTCCAAGTGCTGCGGCGCGCAGTCGTGAGTGGGGCCATGCCGAGGCGTGTGGCGCCTCTTCGGACATGCTACAACACCACCCGCATGTACTAGGGCCCGATCGGCGCTCGATGGTATTGCTACCCCAGGGCCCCGTCCGCCTAACCACAGGCGATTGACCACGAGAACTAGCCCTTTGACTTCCACAGACGGGCTTTGACGGTGGACCTCTCCACCCGGTTGTGTCAGGTCGGCCCATAAGGACACCCGGGAGCAACATCCGTGCCAAACCCACAGCTAAATCCACTCCGTGTAGACCCGACGCGTCCGTTTCCCCCCTCCAAGTGCCGGCGGCGGCGCCGTCCGTGAGGGGGGGCCACGCACTGGAGACGCGTGCCGCCTCTTAGGACATGCCACAACACCACCCTGCATGTATTAGGGCCCGGTACGACGCTCCGGTGGCATTGCTACCCCCCTGGGCCCCCGTCCCACCTAACCCTGGAGCGGTTGACCACGAGATCTAGGCCTTTGACTTCCCACGGACGGGCTTTGTCCAGTGGACCTCTCCACGAGGTTGTGTCAGGTCAGCCCAGAGGGACACCGGGGAGCAACATCCGGGCCAAACCCACAGCTACATCCACTCCGTGTAGACCCGACGCGTCCGTTTCCCCCCTCCCGGTGCCGGCTGCGGCGCCGTCCGTGATGGGGGCCACGCACCGGAGACGCGTGTCGTCTCTTCGGACATGCCACAACATCACCCCACATGTATGAGGGCCCGGTACGACGCTCCGGTGGCATTGCTACCCCTAGGGCCCCCGTCCCGACTAACCTAGGAGCAGTTGACCATGAGATCTAGCCCTTTGATTTCCCACGGACGGGCTTTGACCAGTGGACCTCTCCACCCGATTGTGTCAGGTCCGCCCATAGGGAGACCCGGGAGCAACATCCAGGCCAAACCCACAGCTAAATCCACTCCGTGTAGACCCGACGCGTCCGTTTCCCCCCTCCAAGTGCCTGCGGCGGCGCAGTCCGTGAGTGGGGCCATGCACCGGAGATGTGTGGCGCCTCTTCGGACATGCTACAACACCACCCCGCATGTACTAGGGCCCGGTACGACGCTCCGATGGTATTGCTACCCCCAGGGCCCCCGTCCCGCCTAACCCTGGAGCAGTTGACCACGAGAACTAGCCCTTTGACTTCCCACGGACGGGCTTTGACCAGTGGACCTCTCCACCGGTTGCGTCGAGTCGGCCCGAGAGGACACGGGGAGCAACATCCGGGCCAAACCCAGCTACATCCACTCCGTGTAGACCCGACGCGTTAGTTTCCCCCCTCCAGGTACCGGCGGCGGCGCCGTCCGTGAGGGCCCGCACCGAGGCGTGTGCGCCTCTTAGGACATGCCACAACACCAGCCCACATGTATGAGGGCCGATGCGACACTCGGTGGCATTGCTACCCCAGGGCCCCGTCCGCCTCACCCTAGGCGGTTGACCACGAGATCTAGACCTTTGACTTCCCACGGACGGGCTTTGACCAGTGGACCTCTCCACGAGGTTGTGTCAGGTCGGCCAAGAGGGACACCAGGGAGCAACATCCGGGCCAAACCCACAGATACATACACTCCATGTAGACCCGACGCGTCCGTTCCCCCCTCCAGGTGCCGGCGGCGGCGCCGTCCATGATGGGGCACACCCCGGAGATGCAAGCACTGGAGCAAAGTCCCCTTCGTATAGACCCGATGCGGCTGTTCCCCATTCCAGGTGCCGGCTGGCGGCGGCACCATTCGTGAGGAGGGTCACACTGCTCTGTACAGAACCGAAAAATAATGTATGTATGCTTATTAACACATACTATATGTAAGTTAGTCAAATAATAATAATAAAGAAAACAGTGAAGAAAAAGAAAAAAAACTATATGTATGCTTATTAACACATACAATATGCTTATTAACATACTATATATACTTATTAACACATACTATATGTATGCTTATTAACACATACTATATTCTTAATAATAATAATAATACTATATGAAAAAAAGAAAAAAAAACTATGCTAGCTGCGGCGGGCGAGATGGATGGCCTTCGGATCGATGACGTGTCATCTATGCGGCGGCTGCCGTCGGCATAGGTCTGGTCGGTCGCTTTGGATCGATGACGTGTCACCGTATCTATCCGGCGGACCACCCGTCTCAGCCGTCGGCATAGATTAAACGTCGTTAACCGGCCGTGATGACCGTTGCCGGCGGGCCGCATCTATGCCGGCGACCGAGATATGCGGCGGCAGCTGTGGCGTAATCTGGGATAAGCCGGCGGCTGAGATATGCCGATGGCTCTTTGTCGGCGTGAAGCGGGGATAGCCAAGCGGCCATTGTAGGCGAGGCGGGACCTAACTGTCGGCATAGCTCGGATTAGGCCGGCGGTGACCGTTGGCATACATTTGGCTGTCGGCTTAGAGCCTGTTCGGTAGTGATTAATCCTCGGCGGAGAAATTGAAAAGCATTGGTCGATATTGCAAGTTTGATTACAGCGAAAATGTATAGTTGTCATATGTGTCACAACAGAGAATTAGTTCCCGTTGATGTCCATAGGATGTTCTTTAACCTCTGCATAGCACTAGGACTTCTGTTGAGATATTATTCACAACAAGCTCCTCTAGTGACGATGAGTTCACACTTAGGTCGCAAGTCTCGAATAAAATGTTGTTGAGGTGGAGCGCGCAAGCATTGGTAACATGAAAGAAAAAGGGTCGAGGTCGGGCATTGTAGTGCTAACGGGAGAACGTCTCGAGCGCAAGGAACTCAACGCTTATTGGCATAATGCGGATGGTGTAAAGAATAGTCAATACGATGGGGGTGGTAGCGGTGGAAGCAATACATGTCTATGCTGATGCAGCGGTATGTTAAGCTTTGAGGGTGTGGGAGGTAACAGCGAGCTCCTGGGGTTCGGCGCACAGCAGTACAGAACAACGAGTTGACAAAGGCGATGTCAACCCTATCATGCTTGGGAATGTAGATTTCGGAAGAAGCGCTGGAGTAGGATGGGCACTGATTTGATCGATTCAAAGAGCGTCAAGACAGACAATCTAAGCGGAGCTGGGGCTAAGATTGCGCCACCGGTGCTGGAGGACGCCGGTGGGCTCCGTGGCACCGATGCAAGGGAGCACGACGAGGCCGGGGAGGAGGAGGAGGAGGTGGTCGTTGAGAAGGGAGCTAACGCGGTCTAGATCTACCTTGCCATCACACCTATTGATGACACCCAGCCCTGTCCACTCTCGTTACAGATGTGTGGCTCATGAAGGTTCTTCATTGCGCCGACATCACCATCTTCAGTCTCAAGCCATAGCGGGCGCCCGTGTGGGGCGAAGGCATGGACCTCTCGCTGAGGCGCCGCCCCAAGTCTAGTTCCTCAAGTCAGTGTAGGGAAGAGCGAAGATGTGGAGCTTGTCTGGCGCTGCCTACCATCTGCCGTTAGACCAATGGCCGAAAAGCGAAGAGGTGGAGTTCGTCATGACAAAACCGGCCATCTAGTTCCTCAAGCTGGCGCTGCGGAGGACGAAAACATGGAGTCACCGTGATACCGCTCGTCGTCTACTTCGTCAAGCCGGCGTCGTCAAGGACGAAGATCGTGCAGCTCGTCGTGTTGCCACCAGCCTTCTACTTTGTCAATCCATTGCCGTCTAAGACGAAGTCGTCAAGTTCTCCATCACATAGCCCACCACCACTAACACCTTCATGTGGCCGCTGTTAAAGACTATGTTGTTGGTGCACCTGAAAGACTGATGCTACCGGTGACTCCTCGATGTGGCCGCTTTGAAGACAGTGCCGACCGCTCGTCGACTCCTTTACGTGAACTGATGCTACTGCCCGTGTCCTGATCAAGGAAGATGGTGGTCCGTCAACTTCTGCCTTCGGCTTCTATCTAGTCTGACCTTTCACGGCGCTCCCCTTGTCTACGGTGCCACCGCTACGAATGCGGGCGATGTTAGAGTACAAGGCTTGGAGGGAAAGAAGTCTGTCCTAGAAATAAGGCAGGACATGATTACAAATCATATTCTACCAAATACAGAGATATGCTTATATACTCTAACAGAAGACAACACCCCACCTTGGCGTCGTCACAATGCCTCTCCTTCACCTTGCCGGGACTTGATGGGTACGTAACTGTGTGCAGACAAGACCCAGCCCCAGCATACGCATGAAGATCATCGGCGGCCGGCTGGCCCTTACTGGAAACCATCGTGCGGCGGGGCGGATGCATAGGTTGTTGCCGCACTTGCCTTCGCTTCCTGCCAGTGGAGTTATCTACACGTACTGTACAGAGGAGTGAACCTAGAAGCAAAATGCATTTCAGAAGTTAACATATACTCCCTCCGTCCGAAAAAACTTGTCCCAACCTTGTCTCTCAAATGGACATATCTAGCACCAACTTTGTGTTAAATCCATCCATTTGAAAGACAAACTTTTCAGACGGACGGAGAATCATCAATAACTGCCACACATCGATCATCATAGAGAATTCCACTCGGTTTAATTTGCATTCCTGAACTTCAAAAGCGGTCAAAATACACACTGAACTAATCATGAGGTCCAAAACTCAACCCTTGTTTTGAATTTGCATTGATCAACGGTTTAGATCGTAGTCAATGCTGACTGGGCAGCACCACATCAACAACCGTGCGAACTAGGCCTAGGTCTGGGAGGGGCAAAAACAAGTGGCTCGTTTTCTGTCCGTCTTGTTCACTCACCTGACCCCCACCTCCTCATGGGACAACAGCCGTCGCGGCCACCTTGCCCGCCGGCCCCACCATCAGGGGCGGATCCATGTATCTGGCAAGGATTGGCGGCTGCCATATACTTAACATTTAGAGCAAATACTATGTATATTTACTGCATGGTTGTAGGTCAGCCGCTATGTTGATAGACATCGCATGAGGAAGAAATAGTAGAAGAAAGGGAACACGAAGCTGCTGAACCTGCAGGCCTGGTGACTAGTGGGCCCGATGGCTGCCACACTAGTCAGTCTTCAGGAAACAAACGAATATGATATGTAGGTCTAAAAAAATAAAACAAATACGCATGAAACATTGATACACGATCCAACCAGAAATTTTCACCTGACTCGTCTTCCCAATTCCAAAAATCCTAGAAACCCTCATGATTATGGTCGTGCAGAGCTAAGGCGGCTGGGCACAAAAGGCAAAACCAGTGAGCGAGCAGAGAACAGGAGAGGCGAGCACGAGTGTGGAGAGTCGGAGTGGCGCCGAAGAAGACATACATAATGGAAGGTTTTGGAATCAAAATTATCGTATACTCTCCTAAGATCGAATACTAGTGCTTGAGACCGCACTTGCTCCCATCCTCCTCCCCCGCGTCGCCCTCCTTGATGACTCGGGGGCCCTAGCCGTAGCCGAGCCAGCCCCCTACACCCTACCTTCCCGCTGTCGCTGATGACCATCGCAGGGAAAGCCTGCACAGCGATAGGCAGCGATGGGGCTTCGCCTCGTGCTCGAAAGGTCCAGGTGGCCTGCTTGTCGCCCCCTGCCGCCAGCTCGGGTCATCCTTGGCTCCTTAGGCCGTCACTGGTGTCGCAGCCGCAGGTGCTCCTTCTTTTGTGCTCAAGATGTCGAGGGGCTGGGGTGCGGCCTGGCGCCCTCTCGTACAGCTGCAGCAACCCCAAACCGCCAGATCTGGCGGGTGCGGGTTGGGGGTCACCTGGATCTGCCCGTTGTGGTTCCTTGGGTCAATGTGAAGGACCTTCTGGTGGCTCCTAGTGGTGGTGGGTGAGCGTTGGCTTCTTGTTCTAGTGAGATGTGCGTGGTGGGTCGATGTCGGGGTGGCGACCCCGTACTGACGGGCGACGTCGTCTCAGCGGCGAGTGACGGGCGTGGGTGCTAACCCGTGGGTCGCGGCTTGCGTGTGTTGCGGTGGGTGGTGGTTCCCCAACACCTACTGCACGCCTTCAACATGGACGCCGCTTCACATGAGGTTTGCACTTCCCAGTCCATTTCAGGCATCAGCAGCTTTGTCTTGCTGGTTTGTGCTCTCGGCTGTGCAGTGGGAGTTGGCAGCGGGACCGGGGGAAACCCATGGCTATTGATGGAAGGCACAATGATGTCAACATCTTTGATGCCCGATCCCTCCTTGGTGGCATTGTTGAGGTCTCTTCCACCTTCGGCCTTCTTTTCCTACCACTTACGATGAAAGTGGTTGCACCTTTTGTGGATGACGGCGGCCCTGTTTCGTCACTCGCCTTTCTGGAGTCTTGTAAGGTGGGTGCTTTACTTCTTGGTTGAGGGCAGAGGATTCCTATTTGCTTGATCCATTTGTCGTGGTTCTAAGCCTGACAGTAGAAAGGGGGTAGGTATGGAGAGGAAAGATCTTAGCTATGGCGAAGATGTACCTGTGATGTTCTGAGTTCAGGCCCTTCTCGGAGAAGTAATAGCCCTCGTCTCGGTGCGGAGGCGGTCGATTGGATTATGTGTGTTGAATTACAGAGTGTGCTCCCCTTGTGCGGAAGAGGGGGTGGCTTATATAGTGCGCCGGGACCACGGCTCCCTCCATTACAAGGGCTTAATGTACATAAAGTAAGGGAGTTCTTGTAGCAGGCAGCCTTGAATGCTCTTAATGCTCATGAGGACTAAGGAATGAATGCTCGGCCGTTGTCGCTCTTCGATTCTGGTCTTCAATATGGTGAGTCATTCCCCTGCGGTCGAGTGATAGTGGGGAATGATGGTCAAATGATTACATCGCCGAGTGGATTCGGGTCTTCTTATAAATGCAGGGTAGTGACCTTGGGTGGGGCGTATAGGTGAGGCCTATGACCCTACCCAGGTCTGTACCCTCATCGGTAGCCCGAATGGATTAAGGTGTGAGTCACGAAATGGACTGAAATTAAGCTTGACTGAGCCTAAGGATCTCATGGCGCTTTTACGTGCGTCTGAGCATGGCGTCGATGTTTGGTGTCGACTCAGTCGCCTTGATCCATTCAGTGGACAGTCGAGTGAATTGTTGATCTTATATGCCGAGTGTTGCGTTGGAGCATGGGATCCTGGACGCGATTGCCTGCAGTGTATCCCGAATTCTGCGGGATACGAAATTTCGGGGAAGCGAGCCAGACGGGGAATGCCGAAGCGGGCGGAACGGATAAATAGTGATTCCTCGATTCCTGCGCCACCTTTTTCTCCACGTACGCTGCGCACGACTATTGCGGGATTTGACGGGATCGCCTGGTCCCACGCGTCAGTCACTCGGAAATAACCTCTTATAAGGTGGTTGGACCCGGCTGATCTGTGCATCTCTTCCTTCCTTCTTCTTTCTCCGTATCTCCGCCACACCTCACTCTCCCGCTCCAATGCCGCTGCCCCGTCGCCATGGTGAAGGACAAGACGGCAGCGCTAGAGCGCGCGAAGAAGATAAAGGGAGTGGCGAAGGGCAGGAAGCAGCAGCGCGGGTCGTCACCGCGCGTGAGGCTACCGCCGGGCTGGATCCAGGGTGATTGGATCTGGTCTTCGATCCAGCAGGTGGATCTGGACGAGTTGGCGGAGCTGGGGTTAATCGCCAAGGGAGCGGCAAGGCTGCCGGAGGGGGAGATGAGTCCTCAGCCTCAGCCAGGTGAGTGTGTTCTGCTCGCCACCCATGTCGACCGTGGCTTCTCGCTTCCCCTGCACCCTTTCTTTCGGGGGTTTCTGAACTTTTTTGGTGCTCAGCTCCACCACTTCTCCCCAAACACCATCACATATTTAGCTGCTTTCATGTCGATGTGCGAGAACTTCTTGGGTTGTCGACCACACTGGGGCCTTTTCAAGCACATCTTCACTATTCGTTCTCAATCGGTGAAGAAGGCAAAGTCGAGTGATTCTAAAACCCATGTCATCCAGATGTGTGGGGGTTTAGGTATCCAAAAGAGGAAGGGGAGTGCCTTTCCTGCTATGACTCTTCCTGATTCCGTTAGGGGTTGGCAATCAACTTGGTTCTATTGCCAGGATGTCACGACCCCAAGTCAGTGGACCGGCCTTCCCCACTTCCCATTTGACCGAGTCCAGACTCCTGCCCCGCTCAAAGTTCTGTTGGTGAGACCATGGAGACAAGGATGCTGGTAGATAGGGTGGTCCAGCTTATCAATAGCGGTGTCGCAGTGCGGATCTGCTGGAGGTGTTCCTCGATCGGCGTATCCAGCCTCTCGGGCCCGTGATCATCCGATGTGGCTGTATTCGGACGGGACGACACAGCGGGTTCATCGGAGAAGTACCATCTGCTTGATAACCGTGGCTGAGAAGCATTATAGGCAATCGGGACAATCGAGAGGATCCAGGCTAGTCGTCCCCTTCAGCAGCAACAACCCGCCCGACAAGGTATGCCTTTCGCTCCGACTATTGCCCATTCATGTTCCGACTGTACTTGAGATTGGCGACTCATGTTTGACCAACTTTGTTCTGCAGGTGTTCACTGAGATGCACTCGATGCCCAATGGCGAGCAGGCTTTGGAGCAGGCCCAGGAAGGGGAGGACAGCATGGAAGATAGTGACGAGTGGGATTCTTAGGAAGATGACGAGGAGGAGGAGGAGGAGAGCGAGGAGTCGGACGAGGAGGAGGAGGTCGACTCGCCACCGCGCTCCGAACGCCGATCCAAACAGCAGCATGACCCGGTCGGTGGGCGTGGGAAAGGTGTGGTTCCGAGTGCCACTACCCAGAAGTGCACTCGGACGTCGACCCCGGAGCCGACTGAGAAGGTGGCCAAGCAGCCTAGAGTTGCTCCCTCCAAGGCTCGGAAGACACTGCCGTGCATCAACATGGCCACCTCTCGAGCTGGTAAGTTCATTCGGCCAAGTTATGTTTAGTCGAGTGAATGGCCAATTGACTGAAAACTTGACATTTCTCTTCTTATGTAGCACCACAAGATATCGTTGTGCTTCCTGATGACGAAGAAGAAGAAGAAGTGCCTCTGCAGGAGAGGAAGAAGAAGAGTGGAAGCTCAAGCAGGAGGAAGCTTGAAGTCCAGGTCCCTCAATCGACACCGGCGCCTGAAGCGATGGTCCGGACCAACGTCACATTCGCCAACTCGTTGACGACTGATCGTCCGTCGGGGTCGACTGTGTAGACACCTGCTGCACTGGTACAACACCACTCATCTGACCCGGCAGCTACTTCAGCCCCTCTAGAGCCATCTCTCTTTGCTACATATCAAACTCCAGATGACTCGCCGAGTGCTGCTAGGGAAGCTCTTCGCCAGGCCAACCTCGTCATGGAATAGGTGAAAGTGATGCATGAGGCTAGTCAGATAGCCTACAATGCCAGCAGTGCCCTTCAGACCAATGTTCAGGTTAGTAAACTTCTGACTGAACTTTTGAACGTTGCTTTCTATCTGATCACCCACTGGGTGTTCCTTCATTTAGAACCCAAGAAATCTCTGATTTTGCACTTTCCGAATCAGTGGGGGCACGTCCAGTGCACCCACTGGGTGTAGTCCCCGAGACCACGGTCGGCTGTTGGCAGTCGACTGAGGTTTGATGAGTGTTGGTCATTCTGCCTCTGCCCTCTTTTTGACTCAGTATTGATATGATCCGGTGGGGGCACGCTAAGTGCACTGCTGGAGTGTAATCCGAGACTCTTGTTGAATATTTTATTCGGCGGTAGTCTTAGGTCGCTCTTCTCTTTCGCTGTTGTTTATATGTGTCGACTGATATGTCTGTCTTCCTGTCTGCAGAGGTCTTGTGATCTTGGAGCTCGGCTCACCGAATTAAAGGAGAAGCATATTAGCGTGGAACTTGATCTCGAACTTGCAAAGAAGAATCTGAAGAAAGCTCAAGAAGAAACAGCCATCATGGGAGGTAATCACTCGACCTTTTGTTTGCTTTGTAGCTTTACACGTGGCACTGGCTTTTCTTTCAGTCTCTTTGAACCGAGTGAATTCGCATAAGCACATGTGCGTAGTGAAAATCGCCAACTCCAGTCTTGTCTGAAGAGTGTTGTTTCTTTAGAGAGGATGAAGGAAGCTCTGGAGTAGAAGGATCTGGACCTTGCAGCTGCTCAAAAGGAAGCGCGCGAGAAGACGAAGGTTGCGAACGAGAAGCTGGCTTGATCGGCAAGTTGGAGGATGAGAATCACGGCGTTGAAGAGGGCTGTCTCGGACGCTAATCGTGAAGTTGAGCAAGCGAGGAAGGACAAGGAGAACTTGACCGCTGAAGTCAAAGGCCTTAGGACCAAGACTGGCAAGCTAGAGTCTCATTTAGAGCAACTCGCGACAAAGCTTGTCCTGAAGCTTGAAGGTACGTCTGTCCCGTTAAGTAACTATCATCGATTGAGACTTGTAATTCTGTCGACTGATTGTTTGTTGTGATGAAAAAGAACTCTGTCAGGACTTGAGGCGGCGGGCCGGTCGAGATAGGTATCGACCCTATCAACTGCCCATGAAGGATGAAGCTGCGATGAACTTGCTCCTACTGGAATCGCGCTTGAATGACGCAATTGACTATCTGGCTCGGTGAAGGCGGTGATGACCAGTGGATCTGAGCTCTGTCCTCGGGAGGAAGCGCGCAAGACCTCGAGTCCTTGATGGCTCGGCTAAACCAGATTCAAGTCGAGTGGAAGAGTGGAAGAAATCCTCTGCCGCTATGGTGCTGATGTCGCTTTGTCTCTGGTCGAGTGCCTTTGCAAAGGAAGCTAAAGAGGAAAAGTTGGCAGCTCTCAAAGTGGCGAACACAAAAAGCACTCCTTCGAGTTTCATGGACACTTTCCTCGAGGCAGCAACTTCGCATCGCCGACAGCATCGACCTCGGCAACCTGCGACCGGCCGATCCTTCTCCGCCGAGTAATCAAAAGAAAAACATTATGCTTACCACTTTTATTAGCCTCGGAATGCCGAGTGAATTTATGTCGTTAAAACTTCTTGAGCCGATGCTCGATCACTTTATTCTGCGGTTAGAAACTTTGGATTTGTCACCTCACACTGCTGCGTCATCTTGAATGAAATTCGCCTTTCTATCGAATTATTGTCCGTTTGCTTAATGCTGCTTGATGGGAGGATGGCTAGTCACTGATCGAGCAACCTTTGAGTAGCATTGATCAGCTCATCGACAAGGTACTCAACCACGGAGAAGGACAACCAGTCGACTGGTTGGGTGATCCTTGAGTGGCATTGATCAGCTCATCAGCAAGGTACTCAGCAATGGTCTTGAAGTTCCAGTCGACTGGTTGGGTGATCCTTGAGTAGCATTGATCAGCTCATCAACAAGGTACTCAGCTTCTGGAGAAGGACAACCAGTCGCCTGATCGAGCAACCTTTGAGTAGCATTGATCAGCTCATCGGCAAGGCACTCAGCAATGGTCTTGACGTTCCAGTCGACTAGTTGGGTAAGGTTTTTGAAACTTAGGCAAGTACGAGACTGCGGCTAAGCCTCCCGAGTGCAAGGATTGCTCTTCACTCGGTGAGATATTTCAAACTTAGGCGAGTACGAGACTGCAGCTAAGCCCCCGAGTGGGAGGACCGCTCTCCACTTAGTGGGATTTTTCAAACTTAGGCGAGCACTGGGCTGCAGCTAAGCCCCCGAGTGGGAGGATCACTCTCCACTCAGTAGGATTTTTCAAAATTAGGCGAGCACTGGGCTGCAGCTAAGCTTCCGAGTGAGAGGATTGCTCCTCACTCGATAGGATCTTTAAAACTTAGGCGAGAACGAGACTGCAGCTAAGCCCCCGAGTGGGAGGATCGCTCTCCACTCAGTAGGATTTTTATCACTTAGGCGAGCACTGGGCTGTAGCTAAGCCCCCGAGTGAGAGGATCGCTCTTCACTCGGTAGGATTTTTAAAACTTAGGCGAGCACGAGACTGTAGCTAAGCCCCCGAGTGGGAGGATCGTTCTCCACTCAGTAGGATTTTTCAAACTTAGGCGAGCACTGGGCTGCAGTTAAGCCTCCGAGTGAGAGGATCGCTTCTTCACTCATTAGGATATTTATCACTTAGGCGAGCACTGGGCTGCAGCTAAGCCCCCGAGTGAGAGGCAGACTCACCACTCGGTAGGATTTTTATCACTTAGGCGAGCCGGGCTGCAGCTAAGCCCCAGTGAGGCAGACTCACCACTCGGTAGGATTTTTATCACTTAGGCGAGCACTGGGCTGCAGCTAAGCCCCCAAGTGAGAGGCAGACTCACCACTCGGTAGGATTTTTATCACTTAGGCGAGCACTGGGCTGCAGCTAAGCCCCCGAGTGAGAGGCAGACTCATCACTCGGTAGGATTTTTATCACTTAGGTTCAGGTGAAATAGATTCGCGGCTAAAGTAGCATACACAGAAAGAAATAAACAACAACCACTCGGAAGGAGTAAATTATGTCTTTCGATAATTAAGCTAACAAGTATCCTTTATTACATCCGATCGGTTTAACTATTTAAGAATAGAAACGGCGGAGCAGATCTGCATTCCAGGCGCGCGGCTCATCTCTATTGTGTTCGACGTTGAAGAGACGGTATGCTCCATTGTGGAGCACCTTGGTGATGACGAAAGGGCCTTCCCAAGCGGGGGCGAGCTTGTGTGGCCTTTGTTGATCCACTCGGAGGACCAAGTCCCCTTCCTGGAATGCACGACCCCTTACGTTCTTGGCGTGGAATCGACGTAAGTCTTGCTGATAAACGGTCGACCAGATCAAAGCCATCTCTCTCTCTTCCTCCAAGAGGTCAACTGCGTCTTGTTGAGCTTGCTCTGCTTCTTCTTCTGAGAAGAGTTCGACCCGGGGAGCGTTGTGGAGCAAATCACTTGGCAAAACGGCTTCGGCTCTGTAGACCAGAAAGAATGTAGACCGTCCAGTCGACCGATTGGGGGTTGCCCTCAGTCCCCAGAGCACCGATGGAATCTCGTCGACCCAAGTCCCTGGCGCATGCTTGAGGTCACGCATTAGCCGAGGCTTCAGCCCTTTGAGAATCAACCCATTCGCTCGCTCAGCTTGTCCATTCGACTGGGGGTGGGCGACTGAAGCGTAATCTACCCTCGTGCCCTGGGAGGCACAAAAAGCTTTGAACTCTTCAGAATCGAAGTTCGAGCAGTTTTCCATGATGATGGTGTGCGGGATGCCGTATCTGAATATAAGTTCTCTGATAAAACTCACGGCGGGGCTCGCTTCGAGGCTCTTAATGGGCTTGGCTTTGATCCATTTGGTGAACTTGTCGACTGCTACCAGCACATGAGTAAATCCACTCCTGCCTGTCCTCAGAGGTCCTACCATGTCCAATCCGCAAACGGCAAAGGGCCAGACGAGTGGAATAGTCTTCAGAGCTGACGCGGGTTTGTGAGACATGTTGGAATAAAACAAACAACCTTCACACTTTTCCACTATTTCCTTTTGAAGGAAATATGCCCTAGAGGCAATAATAAAGTTATTATTTATTTCCTCATATCATGATAAATGTTTATTATTCATGATAGAATTGTATTAACCGAAAACATGATACATGTGTGAATACATAGACAAACATATAGTCACTAGTATGCCTCTACTTGACTAGCTCATTAATCAAAGATGGTTATGTTTCCTAACCATAGACATGTGTTGTCATTTGATTAATGGGATCACATCATTAGGGGAATGATGTGATTGACATGACCCATTCCGTTAGACTAGCACTTGATCGTTTAGTATATTGCTATTGCTTTCTTCATGACTTATACATGTTCTGTAACTATGAGATTATGCAACTCCCATTTACGGACGAACACTTTGGGTACTACCAAGCGTCTAGCGTAATTGGGTGATTATAAAGGAGTACTACAGGTGTCTCGAAGGTACATGTTGAGTTGGCATACTTCGAGATTAGGTTTTGTCACTCCGATTGTCGGAGAGGTATCTCTGGGCCCTCTCGGTAATGCACATCACTATAAGCCTTGCAAGCAATGTGACCAATGAGTTGGTTACGGGATGATGCATTACGTAACGAGTAAAGAGACTTGCCGGTAACGAGATTGAACTTGGTATTGGATACCGAGGATCGAATCTCGGGCAAGTAACATACCGATGACAATGGGAACAACGTATGTTGTTATGCGGTTTGACCGATAAAGATCTTCGTAGAATATGTAGGAACCAATATGGGCATCCAGGTTCCACTATTGGTTATTGACCGAGAATAGTTCTAGGTCATGTCTTCATAGTCCTCGAACCCGTAGGGTCCGCACGCTTAACGTTACGATGACAGTTTTATTATGAGTTTATAAGTTTTGATGTACCGAAGTTTGTTCGGAGTCCCGGATGTGATCACGGACATGACGAGGAGTCTCGAAATGGTCGAGACAAGATTGATATATTGGACGACTATATTCAGACACGGAAGTGTTCGGACGTTTTGGAGAAAACCGAGTGCGGAGGTTACGGAACCCCGGGAGAGTTAATGGGCCACATGGGCCTTAGTGGAAAGAGAGAGGGGCGGCTAGGGTGGGCCGCGCCCCCCTCTCCCTCTAGTCCGAATTGGACTAGGAGGGGGGCGGCGCCCCCTTTTCCTTCCCCTCTCCCCTTCCTTCCCCCTCCTAGTAGGAGTAGGAAGGGAGTCCTACTCCTACTAGGAGGACTCCTCCTCCTTAAGCGCCCACAAGGGCGGCGGACTCCCCTTGCTCCTTTATATCACGGGGCAGGGGCACCCCATAGACACACAAGTTGATCTACGGATCGTTCATTAGCCGTGTGCGGTGCCCCCTCCACCATATTCCACCTCGGTCATATCGTCGCGGAGTTTAGCGAAGCCTTGCGCCGATAGAACATCATCATCGTCCTGCGCCGTCGTCTTGTGGAACTCATCGAATCTTTGCTGGATCGGGCCGGGGATCGTCATCGAGCTGAGCGTGTGCTGAACTCGGAGGTGCCGTCGTTTGGTGCTTGGATCGGTCGGATCATGAAGATGCGACTACATCAACGCGTTGTCATAGCGCTTCGCTTACGGTCTCACGAGTGCGTGGACAACACTCTCCCCTCTCGTTGCTATGCCATCACCATGTTCTTGCGTGTGCGTAGGAAATTTTTGAAATTACTCGTTCCCCAACAGTGGCATCGAGCCTAGGTTTTATCGTTGATGTTATATGCATGAGTAGAACACAAGTGAGTTGTGGGCGATAAAGTCATCTGCTTACCAGCATGTCATACTTTGGTTGGCGGTATTGTGAGATGAAGCGGCCCGGACCGACATTCAGCGTCAGACGCTGCGAGACTGGTTTCACCATTACGAGCACTCGTGCTTAAAGGTGGCTGGCGGGTGTCTGTCTCTCTCACTTTAGCTGAATCGAGTGTGGCTACACCCGGTCCTTGCGAAGGTTAAAACAGCACCAACTTGAGGAACTATCGTTGTGGTTTTGATGCGTAGGTAAGAACGGTTCTTGCTAAAGCCCGTAGCAGCAACGTAAAATTTGCAACAACAAAGTAGAGGACGTCTAACTTCTTTTTGCAGGGCATGTTGTGATGTGATATGGTCAAGGCGTGATGCTATATTTTATTGTATGAGATGATCATGTTTTGTAACGAAGTTATCGGCAATGGCGAGGAGCCATATGGTTGTCGCTTTATTGTATGAAATGCAAGCATACTGTAATTGCTTTACTTTATCACTAAGTGGTAGCGATAGTCGTAGAAGCAATAGATGGCGTAACGACAACGATATTACGATGGAGATCAAGGTGTTGCGCCGGTGGCGATGGTGATCTGGCGGTGCCGAAGATGGAATCACAAGCACAAGATGATGATGGCCATATCATATCACTTATATTGATTGCATGTGATGTTTATCCTTTATGCATCTTATCTTGCTTTGATTGGCGGTAGCATTTTAAGATGATCTCTCACTAATTATCAAGAAGTGTTCTCCTGAGTATGCACCATTGCGAAAGTTCTTCGTCTTTGAGACACCACGTGATGATCGGGTGTGATAGGCTCTCGTTCAAATACAATGGGTGCAAAACAGTTGCACCGCGGAATACTCGGGTTAAACTTGGCGAGCCTAGCATATCTGAGATATGGCCTCGGAACACGGAGACCGAAAGGTCGGCGTGAATCATATAGTAGATATGATCAACATAGTGATGTTCACCATTGAAACTACTCCATCTCACGTGATGATCGGACATGGTTTAGTTGATTTGGATCATGTGATCACTTAGATGACTAGAGAGATGTCTGTCTAAGTGGGAGTTCTTAAGTAATATTATTAATTGAACTTAAATTTATCATGAACTGAGTACCTGATAGTATTTTTCTTGTCTATGTTTGTTGTAGATAGATGGCCCGTGCTGTTGTTCCGTTGAATTTTAATCGTTCCTTGAAAGCAAAGTTGAAAGATGATGGTAGCAATTACGGACTGGGTCCGTAACCTAAGGATTATCCTCATTGCTGCACATAAAATTACGTCTGGAAGCACCGCTGGGTGCCGGCCTGCTGCTGATGCTGGCCCGGCGGCGTTAAGAACGTCTGGCGAGCAAAGCTGATGACTACTCGATAGTTCGAGTGTGCCATGCTACGGCTTAGAACCGGGTCTTCAACGGCGTTTTGAGCGTCATGGAGCATATGAGATGTTCCAGGAGTTGAAGTTAATATTTCAAGCAAATGCCGGATTGAGAGATATGAAGTCTCCAATAAGTTCTATAGCTGCAAGATGGAGGAGAATAGTTACGTCGGTGAACACATACTCAAAATGTCGGGTATAATAATCACTTGATTCAAGCTGGGAGTTAATCTTCCTGTTGACGAGTGTCACCGATGAATTCTCCAATCACTGCCACCAAGCTACAAGAGCTTCATGATGAACTATAATATGCAAGGGATGGACAAGACTATTCGAGCTCTTCGCAATGCTAAAAGCCACGGAGGTAGAAATCAAGAAGGAGCATCAAGTGTTGATGGTTAACAAGACCACCAGTTTCAAGAAAAGGGCAAAGGGAAGAAGAAGGGAACTTCAAGAAGAACAGCAAACAAGTTGCTGCTCAAGAGAAAAACCCAAGTCTGGACCAAAGCACTGGCGAGAGTGCTTCTCCGCAAGCAGATGGACCTTTGAAGCGGAACTGCCCCAAGTATTTGGCGGATAAGAAGGATGGCAAAGTGAACAAAGGTATATGTGATATACATGTTATTGATGTGTACCTTACTAATACTCGCAGATAGTACACAGGGTATTTGATCTGGTTACATTGCTAATATTTGCAACTCGAAGCAGGGACTACGGATTAAGCGTAGATCGGCTAAGGGCGAGGTGACGATGCGCATGGGAAATGGTTCCAAAGTCGATGTGATCGCATGATGACACGCTACCTCTACATCTACAATCAGGATTAGTTTTAGACCTAAATAATTGTTATTTGGTGCCAACGTTGAGCATGAACATTATATCTGGATCTTGTTTGATGCGATACGGTTATTCATTTAAATCAGAGAATAATGGTTGTTCTATTTATATGAGTAATATCTTTTATGGTCATGCACCCTTCAAGAGTGGTCTATTTTTATTGAATCTCGATAGTAGTGATACACATATTCATAGTGTTGAAACCAAAAGATGCAGAGTTGATAATGATAGTGCAACTTATTTATGGCACTGCCGTTTAGGTCATATCGGTGTAAAGCGCATGAAGAAACTCCATACTGATGGGCTTTTGGAATCACTTGATTATGAATCACTTGGTACTTGCGAACCATGCCTTATGGGCAAGATGACTAAAGCGCCGTTCTCCGGAACTATGGAGCGAGCAACTGATTTGTTGGAAATCATACATATTGATGTTTGTGGTCCAATGAATGTTGAGGCTCGCGGCGGATATCGTTATTTTCTCACCTTCACAGATGACTTGAGCAGATATGGGTATATCTACTTGATGAAACACAAGTCTGAAACATTTGAAAAGTTCAAAGAATTTCAGATTGAAGTGGAAAATCATCGTAACAAGAAAATAAAGTTTCTACGATCTGATCATGGAGGAGAATATTGGAGATACGAGTTTGGTTTACATTTGAAACAATGCGGAATACTTTCGCAACTCCGCCACCGGAACACCACAGCGAAATGGTGTGTCGAGCGTCATGTCGTACTTTACTAGATATGGTGCAATCTATGATGTCTCTTCTGATTTACCACTATCGTTTTGGGGTTATGCTTTAGAGACGGCCGCATTCACGTTAAATAGGGCACCATCAAAATCCGTTGAGACGACGCCTTATGAACTGTGGTTTGGCAAGAAACCAAAGTTGTCGTTCCTTAAAGTTTGAGGCTGCGATGCTTATGTAAAGAAACTTCAACCTGATAAGCTTGAACCCAAATAGGAGAAATGAGTCTTCATAGGATACCCAAAAGAGACCATTGGGTACACCTTCTATCACAGATCTGAGGGCAAGATTTTCGTTGCTAAAATCGGATCCTTTCTAGAGAAGGAGTTTCTCTCGAAAGAAGTGAGTGGGAGGAAAGTAGAACTTGATGAGATAACTGTATCTGCTCCCTTATTGGAAAGTAGTTCATCACAAGAACCGGTTCCTGTGACAACTACACCAATTAGTGAGGAAGCTAATGATATTGATCATGAAACTTCAGATCAAGTTTCTACTGAACCTCGTAGGTCTACTAGAGTAAGATCCGCTTTTGAGTGAATACGGTAATCCTATTCTTGAAGTCATGTTACTTGACCATGATGAACCTACGAACTATGAGGAAGCGATGATGAGCCCAGTTTCCGCAAAATGGCTAGAGGCCATGAAATCTGAGATGGGATCCATGTATGAGAACAAAGTATGGACTTTGGTTGACTTGCCCGATGATCGGCAAGCCATTGAGAATAAATGGATCTTTAAGAAGAAGACTGATGCTGATGGTAATGTAACTGTCTATAAAGCTCGACTTATTGCGAAAGGTTTTCGACATGTTCAAGGGGTTGACTAAGATGAGACTTTCTCACCCGTAGCGATGCTTAAGTCTGTCCGAATCATGTTAGCTATTGATGCATTTCATGATTATGAAATCTGGCAAATGGATGTCAAAACTGCATTCCTGAATGGATTTCTGGAAGAAGAGTTGTATATCATGCAACCAGAAGGTTTTGTTGATCCAAAAGGTGCTAACAAAGCGTGCAAGCTCCGGCGATCCATTTATGGACTGGTGCAAGCATCTCGGAGTTGGAATAAACGCTTTGATAGCGTGATCAAAGCATATGGTTTATACAGACTTTTGGAGAAGCCTATATTTACAAGAAAGTGAGTGGGAGTGTCGGTGTCAAAACCGGCGGATCTCGGGTAGGGGGTCCCGAACTGTGCGTCTAGGCGGATGGTAACAGGAGGCGAGGACACAATGTTTTTACCCGAGTTCAGGCCCTCTCGATGGAGGTAATACCCTACGTCCTGCTTGATTAATATTGATGATATAGGTAGTACAAGAGTAGATCTACCACGAGATCAATGAGGCTAAACCTAGAAGCTAGCCTATGGTATGATTGTTGAGATGTAATGTTGTGTCCTCACGGACTACAGCCCTCCGGTTTATATAGACACGGAGGCTAGGGTTACAGAGTCGGTTACAATGGTAGGAGACCTACATATCCGTATTGCCAAGCTTGCCTTCCACGCCAAGTAAAGTACCTTCCGGACACGAGCGGAGTCTTCAATCTTCTATCTTCGTGATGCCGGGAGTCCGGCGGATATTGATAGTCCGGCTGTCCGGACACCCCTAGTCGAGGACTCCCACGGTAGCCTGAACCAGTCTTCAATGGCGATAAGTCCGGCGTGCATAATGTTCGGCATTGCAAGGCGGGTTCCTCCTTGAATAATTCGGAGAAGATAATGAACACGAGGATAGTGTCGGCTCTGCAAAATAATTTCCACATTCCAGCGTAGAGAATAAAATACACACTTAATTCAATCTGCGGCGTATTACATGGCGTGATGTCACCGTAGCAAGCCCTCGTTTGAATCGTTTTTATTGTTCCGCCTCAGCACGTTTAGCGGCGGCTTCCTTAACGCGTCTGTCAAGCGAGAGATCGTGTTCCCTTTTATTCGGGATCCTCATCAATACGTGCGTGGGTAACCCAACCGTTCCGTCGCCATGCCTCCTCTATCGAAGGGAATCTCAAGCGGTCACGGAGCGGCCCTTGGTATTATTTCCCCTTTATAAGAGGACCAAGGCCTGTCCTTGTCTTTCAACCTCGCATCGAATCTTTCCTCTGCTCCCGGTTCCAACACCAAGAGCTTGAGACTCGGCGCCGGATCCTGGCGATGTCGGCTCCGACCTCCGGGGCGGTGGGTGCCCTCCTCCGTCACGGAGGAGGACATAATGAGTTGCGTGAGGCCAAGTACAGCCTCTGAAGTCTCGCAGGTTGCCTGCCCCTGGGCAGCCGTGCCAGCCCCGAGAGCCGGCGAATATGTCGTTTCGCATCTCACCTCCGTCGGGGTTAGGCTTCCAGACGGATCCTTTCGTGAGGGGCTTGTTCTACTACGGGCTGGACTTCCACGACTTGGCTCCGAGTCCATCCTCCATATCTCCGCATTCATTATTGTCTGCGAAGCCTTCCTCGCGTCATCCCCACTTGGCTGTGGCTGAAAACATTCAAGGTGGGCGAAGATGATCGGGCGTCGGCGAGTGTGGCGAGGCGACCATAAGCAAGAAGGTCGATGCCCGTGGCTCGAAGGTTCCTTCAAGAGGAGCAGGATTGTGGCACCAGGGTGGTTCTACATCACCGCTCCAAGGGCGCAAGCGAAGCCGCCGCCCTCCTTCCGCTTGGGACCTCCACAGCAACTGATGTAACATCCCAAATTTTCTAAATTTGGAATGTTAATAGATCATTCATATTTTGATGCATGGTTTGTCGTTTTCTTAATATTTGGTTCATTATTCAACTCAAGGCGAAATATTGGAGAGGATATAACATGACTTTTTCCCTGTTAAAAAAATGTTGTTATTGTTCATAATATTATTTGGGGTTTATAGGATTTATTTTTGTAACCATAAAATCTCAAACTATTATATATATTGTTTAAATGCTCTTTATTGGCTTGTATTGCATAAAATAGTTTTACCGAAATTTCCATAGAGCTATAAAAATGTTCACTGTTTTATATGATAGTAATAATATTTGTATGTATTTTTTTTGGTATTTTTAGGAAGTAATCTGCTATTGTTTTTTAGCCAATAGTTTACTTTGCAGTTGGGCTGCGCTGTAGGTAACCCAGCGCGCCGTCTCTTTTTCATCGCCTACTGCGCTAGAGCAGCGCAGCAGCAGCTAGCAGGCCGAAGCCCAGCGAGCAGCCCACCCCGCCGGTTTATTTTTTTTCTTCTGCCGCTGACCACCCTGACCCACATGTCATCTCTCTCCTTCCCGTGTTCTTCCTGGAGACCACTTCCCGATCCAAATGCTTGTCGATTCGGCTTGGATCTCGTTCCTCTCGCACGGAGATTACTCTATAAATACTCCCCAAGTCCGTCTCTGCCGATTTTTGGCAAAATCCCTCTCTCCCGTGCCCTAGGTCGACTTTCGCGATCTCGCCGGAGTTCCACCGATGTTGATCTTCGCCGGTCGTTTCCATCGCGCCTGTAGGTTCTCAGCACTTCCTTTCTTCCCTGCTGTTTTCTCCATGATCTAATCTACCGCCTTGACCCTCTATCTCGCACAGGGGAGTACCGAGCCGAGAACAAGTGCCTCGATCCAAAGATCACAGCCACCGCCCGACCTCTGTCACCACTGAGCGTAGCTGCGACGGGAGCATCCCCCGCTCTACACCGACAGCACCATCGTCCTCGGAGCTTCGCGGCACACACGCCTCTGTACTTCTCCGTCGCCTAGTACCGCTGGAGCCGCCGCCCCGTCCACAACCGCAGCGACCGTGACGGTCTTTCCCCAACTCCGGCCGGCATATTCTGCTCTTTCCGGTGAGCCACCCTTAGCCGTCCGATCTCCATCCAACCGCTGGTATTAGATAGCCTGTGTTTTTTATTTCCGACCGGTATGCGTTATGTAGCGGCCGTTCGTCCGTTAACCACAATAGCAGACACCCTATGGCCACTCACACCTTGCCATGTGGCAACGCCACAGCAGCCGCGACAGTTCTTCCCAGAACGCTTTTATGGCATAATTTTTTCTTTGCAGATTCCATATCAAATGTTCATTTAGGTATATCTTGAGATCCATAACTCCAAATTCATCGATTCTTTTTCCTGTGTACTCGTAGTGACCAGGAGAATATTTAAGAACCAAAGTTTCACATTTTTGAACAGTTCAAATTTGAATTTGTTTAAATTTGAATTTGCCCAAATTTAAAATTTATCTTCCGGAGGCCATATCTTTTAAAACGTTGATCCAAATTAGTTGATTCTTTTTGCATTGTGATCCTACTAGCATGTAGATAATATATGCCTACTAATATGTTCTGTTATTTAAGTATTTATTTGAATTCGTTGTTGTTTACTTTTATTTTAGTGTTTTGAGCATAGTTTATTTATCGTTACCTCCGTTAATCGTATAGATTGTCCGGAGTGTGAAGCGGATCGAAATTAATCGTTAGAGTACTTCAGCACCATTCAAGGCAAGTTTGCACTTTTGATTTTGCTCATCCTATATTCTGCTATGCATGTGTGATTTTTATGCTATGACATGTGCTTGGTTTGATATGTATGTTCTGTGTTGTCATATTCTGGTGTGATCAACTTGCTATGATAGACGTGGGCATATGTCGAGTGATCCATGAAAGTGGTGAGTGTTTATAGCCGTGAGGCTCGGGATTATTAACCAGGTGAATCGTCCTTTGGCAGAGCGCTCTATTGTCCCTAGAGAATCGCCATTGTGAGCGCACTTGAGGCGAGGTTTAGTTTTGAACTTAAATCAGGTGAATCGTCCTTGGCGAGCGCTCTCTGTTCCTAGAGAATCGCCACTGACAGAGCGCACTTGAGACATACTTCTGAAGTTCTTGTCATGTTTATTTAGAATCTTTGGGTTATCTTGGGCGAGTAAATTAGAGACGGTTGTGAGTTCAGGTAGTGGAGGTAGGTGAAGACATTCTTCTCCAAACTAGTGTGTTTTGTTTGTCATACATTGCTTTGTGGATGTAGGTTTGCTATTTCATATTGTGTGATTTGCCAATACATTCAATGTATTGACCCTTTGTGGCTGCAACTTATCATGTTGCAGGATTTCCAGATGATCAGTGAGATACAGTAGGGTCGCGAGTCTTCACTCAGCATCTTCGCTAGTGGGCATTGATGGGATTTATCGTTTATTATGTTATCTTTCCGCTGTTATTATTGAATAAAGTTAGCTATGTGCTACTCAGTTTGTAATACTTTATGACTTCTGGATCATACGTTATGTTAAATGATGCACTTGTTATTTGATATTCATAAGTACTGTGTGTGCTAGCGAGTTGATCCAGGGACTAGCACTGCGAGCACAGAGACATCGAATCTTATCAGGTTCGGGTCGTTACAACTGATGTCGTGGGTTAACCAAGGGCTCAACTGGGGGCCGTCCAAGGATGTGCCCGCACTGCAGGGCCGGATTCGGGACCTCCAAACAAGGGAGATTGATCTGGTCAAGGTGATGCAGGTCATGCTAACTAGGCACCTCCTACCTTGCAAACGTCGTCCTCTCCGTTTATGGGAGTTCAATCCGGAGGGACCTCGCATCCTCCAGCATTTCATGGGTGCGACACCCTTGGAGATGTACGAGCTGTTCTTGGGACCGCAAGTGGCGCGTCCGGATTCGGCCGAGGATGCGGGACTATGCCGCGATCGTCCGGATACTCAGGTAAATAGCTCAAAGCCCGGACATCCTGTTTTGTATGCCTTTCAAGAGACCGTCTCCTGACCCTTTGTTCTTTTACAGGAATGGGTGGCGCGATCAAAGATGATAAGGTGTCCGGCCCCCCTCCCAGAGACCGCACTGGAGCCCGTGCTGGTCAGAATGTTGGAGGTTGCGCCTGAGGGGAGGCGGGGGAGATAAAGGAGCTAATACGCCGTCCAAAGGCGCGAAGAGGAGGAACCAAGAATCCCTCCCCGGGGAGAAGAGGACCGCCTCCGAAGATCCGGAGGCCCCAGCCCCTAAGCGTGGGAAGAACTCCCCACCGGGGGGTCCGGCGTCGGAGAGAATCCGGACGCGCAATCATCGCCAAGGACCAGCCCTCCAACGAGCCGTGAGTATGAAAGAGGAAGTTTAATAAAAAGTACCTTCGTTTATGCTACAGAGGTAACGAAATATTTATATCGCAGATTCGGATCTGCGGCTGTCTCGAGATGAGTTCGTCCTCGGGGATCTTTTTCGGAGATGATGGAGAGCGTCGCCTCCGTCCGACGCGCCGCCAGATGAGGCGAAGCGAGCCGAAGTGTAAATCACGGAGGGCGTCCCGAGTCGGAGGGTCGAAGAGTTCAACACCCACGAGCCGGCGGAGAGGCGAAGAGTTTGCTTGAGAGGCGTCCATTTGAAGATCACCGCGTGTTAATCGTCACGGTGGTTGGAAGGATTTAGATCGCTGAAAGCGGATTGTGTGATGCTGCCATGAGCTTGCTGGCGGGATTTGAGGTATCTGAAAATAAGCGTACCTTTGCTTGTTAATAGTTGTGCATATAAAGATCGCCTGTATAGATAGTAGCCCACGAGACTTGGTAGGTTGTCGAAGGCGACAGCGTGCCGAGGATCGAAAATCTAAATATCTCGGGTAATAAATATCGCCGTTCGATCGGTGGCGGATAGTCGGGGCCAGCCGGATGATCAGCTTTCTTGAATCGAGTCGGCAAGCTGGACATGGCGAATCTTGACATAGCACTTGTCAATCAGCGACTTGACGAGTCGCAATGTAAATAAATTCTCCATAGCCGCTTTATTGAGTGGGTTAAAGCCCTCCTCTGATAAGTTATATGTTGCTTATACAGACAATGCTGCTGCTGTGGAGAGACTTCGGGCCGAGCTTGCACAAGGCAAGGAACAAGCCCGAAGGAGTGATGCGGCTGCCACGAGGGCAGCCGAGGAGTTGAAGGCCGAAAAGGCTGCGCACTGCCTAAGCAGGGCGGAGGTGGCCGGATTGGCCAAGAAATTAAAGGATGCTACCGACCGTGGCGAGGCTCTTGAAAAGGCGCCTATTGGGCGGGAAGACTGAAGAAGGCCACCGCCGAGACCAAGGATGCCCGCTCTGCAATGCGAGCTATGAAGGAGGAGCTGCGCCAAGCCGGAGAAATCACGGTGGCAGGCCGTTTCTTATCGTCGCCGGTTTATGGATGCGGTATGCCCAATTTGAAAAGTGGAGTTGGAGGATCCTTACATGGACTTGGCTGCGAGTGCGGTGGCGCCGTTAAGCACTTCCGGGCGGGGGATCACGAGGTGGAAGAGTTATATTGGACTCAATTCCACAGTCCGGATCGCCCTCTTCATTGTCGGACAGGTTGGCGAATGGGCGAACTGAATAGACTGTCGGGCTGGCTATGGTCGACATCGTGGCCCATGTGTGGCGAGAGGTCAAAAGCGACGAGCTATTTTGGCCTCTGCAGCAGTTCCTTTGGCGGTGCCGCATATCAAGAGATGAAGCGGTCGGCCTGCATCGAGGGCGCGGATGGCTCTGGCCCGTGTAAAGCGCGATGTCCGGAGATGGATGCCACCGCTGCTGCTGCCCGAGGTTGGATGGGAACCGGCTTCTGCGAACATTATTTCGGGAAGTTATCGCGGCCTTCGTATAGTAGAGTCGCGATTTTCGAAGAATGTAACGTTCAATTGAGCGCATTAACTTGTTTATGAATGATTATAGTATGAATGCTTTTTATACTTGTGCTTCCAAGTAGTAGTACTTCTCTTTGCGGCCGTTTAAGTATACTTGTGTATAACTTTGAAAGATGAAGTCTTGACTTCAGCCCCTAGCACAAGGTGCTGGGGTGTTCGCAAAATAGCGCTTTTTCACACTTTAATCCGGCGTCTCGGTCTGTTGTAAGGAGGTGGTAGCGTGGCGAATGAGGCAATCGGACTATAATGCTTTATCTCTTTCACTTAGCCAATGGAGCTCGAGGGTGGGGCTACGACATAGCCCCTAATGGCACCGCACATCTCCGGATTCGAGTGCGTATGTGCTGACCGAAGCGGCCCTTCGTCAGCGAAATTCTAAACATTCCGTAGTCGATCAAGTGGCTAACCGGACTCTCGCTATATCATGACGATCAGTTTTCGGCTTTCTCTCTGAGGTGCTCACCCAGCGAACTGGGGCACAATCGCGAGAGTTCTCCTGGTGCCGCGTTAGCGGGTGATCTGAGCGTAAGGCAGCAAAACACAGGGCGGGCAAACCCAACATTTGACCAAAGACATGATTGAGCTGATGCATATAGTGCCCAACTTGAGACGCTGAACACTCCCTGAGGTGTTCGGACTTTATGATAACGGGCAGAATTATACCCTAAGCCCCTTGTGTCTGTGCGGGCATTGTCTTCTGACGCGGCCAATGCCAAATTGTCAGGCTCCGCCTCGGCTATAGGAAGAAGCGAGGCGATTTAGAAACAAGAGCAGTAATAAAAAGGTCTACGAGGGTCTTAATCTGAAAAGAATCCTTGCGACGGGTCCCTCTGCGTCTGCGCTGTGTCTCCGTCGTGCCGTTATCACGGGCCAGTATGCACGTTGTTCATCTGTAGAAAAGAGAGAACATTTCAAAAACAGTTCGTGCAAAAATAATGCAAAAGAATAAGCGTAAATAATTAAGGTTGGGTTTATATGAAACCGATGTTAGTCGTGCGCGCAGCCCCTTGTGAAAGGGTATGCGGCAAGGGAGCCCCTAGCCTGCTGAGTCCGGATTCGTCTATCCGAATCCGGGGTCTTTAAGTGACCCTCGCACTGAAATGGTGCCATGTGGACCGGGCATCTTAAGTGTAAATGACGCGTAATGCGGTATGGCGTTGAAGCGGACAAAAGCCTTTCGTCCTAATAGTGCTTGATGTTCACTTTTAAATGGGACGATATGGAAAATTAACTTTTCTCGTCAGAAATTGTTCGGTGATCCGAACACGACTTCGAGTAATATCGAGCCTGTGCACTTGGCGTAAGGGCCGGGCGTAACTCCTTTGAAGGAAGTGCGGCTGTGTTGAATTTTGGTAGGGTCTATCCCCATCCGACGGATTGTGTTTGAATATAGCAGGTTTAAGTCACTGCCTCCGTCCATTAGGACGCTTGTGAATTGTAGTCCGTCTATTATCGGATTCAATATCGGGGAGACCGTCCTTGGTTCGAACACTTTTGGAATAATCCGGTGGTCGAAAGTGATTGGTTTTGATATCCAATCTCAATGGTTTTATGGGCGGACCGTGCGAAGCTCTTTTAGAAAGTGCCGCACTGTTTTTCCGTGTCCTCACATGAAGTGAGTTTACTGCTTTGACCCCTTGTGGGAAAGTCTTTTGTTTTCCGGTGCCCTGCTGGCGGGGTTTATCTTCTTCGCTTGACGCGTCGAGCCCCTTGCGTTCGGCGTTTAGTTGGCCGGACTGTTTGAAAACCCAACAATCCCTGTGGGTGTGATTTGCAGGCCTTCCGGGGGTACTGTGGATTTGACAGATCCGACCCAGGATTTTGTGTAGATTAGACAGTTTGTCGCTGTCGTCCTTGATGGGTTGAGCTTTATTATTCGGCCGTGAGCTTTTAAATCCGGCGTTGACTGCCATGCTCTTTGGGCTTTTCTCTTTATTCCGGCACTGATCTTTTCTGCGCCGTGATTTTCCGTTTCCATCTCTTATCTCGGATGTACTTGGGTCGCTGGTGCTGCTTCTTGCCAACCAGCTGTCCTCTCCTGCGCAAAAGCGGGTCATGAGGCTTGTTAATGCGGTCATTGTCCTCGGTTTCTCTTGACCGAGGTGTCTGGCGAGCCATTCGTCTCGGACATTGTGCTTAAAAGTTGCTAAGGCTTCGGCGTCCGGACGATCGACTATTTGGTTCTTTTGGTAAGGAACCTGTTCTGAATTTCATGGCTGACTCTCCGGGCTGTTGAGTTATGTGACTTAGGTAAATGCATCCGGAGGCGGACATAAGTCCCTTGAAAATTTGCTCTAAACGCTTCCTCGAGCTCTTCCCAACTTCCAACAAGTGTTTTACGGGAGGCTTTTGAGCCAATGACGAGCTGGCCCTTTGAGCTTGAGGGTAGATATTTTATGGCGTGAAGATCGTCTCCTCTGGCCATATGTATATGCAGTATATAGTCTTTTATCCAGACTCCAGGGTCTGTTGTTCCATCGTAGGCTTCTATGTTGATGGGTTTAAACCCTGCTGGGAATTCATGTTCCAAGACTTCGTCTGTGAAGCATAGTGGGTGTCTGGCGCCCTGCACTTATGCGTGCCGCTATCGTCGGACACTTGACGTGTTCCTTTGCTTATTGGGGCTTTCCTTTTGGGTTCGTAGATGGACTGGCTGGGCCATTTGGCGGTGGAGGCTTTATGGCCTCTTCGTCGAATTCTAGGAGCTGCTTGCGCTTCGGGTAGCTCTTGGTTGGTGGCTGTTGCCTTGTTTGTCTGCGGTTTTGAGCACTTTGCTCCATCTTATCCAAGCGCGTCTTCGCTGTGATGAGCTTCCGCTTTTCCTCCTTCGGGCTTCTTCTGTAGCAATGAGCCTGCGTTTACAAAGATCTTGTTCGACGGGCTCTTGAGTTAAATCGTCATCGGGCTTGATTCGTCCTCGGAGGTAGGTACATAGTTGTGATCCTCAACCTTTTCTTCTGCCGCCCTTTCGTGAGGGCTTGCTTCTACATCCTCCTTCGCTGAGTCTTCTTTGGAGGGGATCGTCTTCGCACTCTCCGAGTGTTATTGTCTCCGTGCGGATTCTCCATTCTTGTTGTGGCGGGATTTAGGCGGGCGTGGCGACGCCGGCGTTTAGGCTGCTTCTTCAAAGAATCTTCCTCCGCTGCTTTTTCGCCATCCCTTCTTTCGGGTATCCACCATGTAGGCGTCAGATGACGAGGTGGCCTTCCGGTGTCCCGTGGGCTGGGTCTGATCGTCTCGGCATCATCATCCATAGAGTCGATGTCCTCGAGTCGTAGTCTAGCATGTCGGTTAGATCCTCGGCAGATGGCTACAAAGTGGGTGGTGGGTGGGCTCGAATTTCTTCGTCGTCCGAACTCCAACCGCCCCGCCATAGTCCGCCAGGATTCTCTGATAGCGAGATGCTTCAGAGAATTCAAGATATCGCCAAAAGCGAGTGTTGAAAAGATGTCATGGCGGTGAATTCCATAACGGCCTAATCGGCTTAATTGGCGGGGCGCGGGAGGCTGGGAGTCCGGCGAGGAGTCCGGCGCCTCGGGATCATGAGTTTCGCAAAGGACAAAATTGGTATTCGGCTCCATCGCCGTAGATGTTGAATCCCCCGGGGCGGCGTCTATCCACCGACCCTCGTCATGGGCAATCGGCTCGGGTAAGTAGCCGGGCGGATTCGAAATCTTGACCACCAAAGCACCGTCCGTGGCGCAGAGCTAGATCATGCCCATCGTCGCGGTCTGTGGCGCTGGCTGTGGCTCGAGTCCGTCGAAGATCAAGTCTCCGCGATCATCGGCCGTGAAGTTTAAACTTCAAATCGACTGACGCCGGGCGTAGCTTCGATCTGCTCCGGATGGCCAAGAGTTTGGCCCATTGATGCAAAAGCCGCCGAATATGAAGATCTGTCCGGGAGAAAAGTCCCACCTGGACAGCGTTGAAGGTTGAAGATGCCATCGAGCCTATTGGCATTTACACGAGGAACTCTCAATGAAAGCACCAATGTCGATTGTCAAAACCGGCGGATCTCGGGTAGGGGTCCCAGGCTGTGCGTCTAGGCGGATGGTAACAGGAGACGAGGGACACAATGTTTTTACCCAGGTTCAGGCCCTCTCGATGGAGGTATGTCACACCCTAGCTAGAACATGCATTAGAGTGTTGCATCATGTCTATTTTTTTTCCAACAGAAAGCTGAAATGGGATTGCCAGAACTCCCAGCCCCCTTTGAAACAAACTAGGGTTTACTAAAAATATTTTCGATGAACCTGAAATGCCCTTCTAAAAAGTCCATCATTTTTGTCTTGGTTCAGAACCTTTGCCAAAAGTGGTGCACATTTTCCTAGGTCATCATAAGGTCTTTGAATTAAATCATAAGTATTTGAATTTGGGCATTTAAAATTTATAAAATATTTCAAATGTCCAAATATTTCCAAACTAAAATGTTTCATGTTGGTAATATTCCAACAATGGACCAGGATTAGTTTGGTGAATTTTAGAACCTTTTTGGTATTTTAAATAACTCAACAAAGTTACAGAAAAAAATAGAAAAAGAAAAACAGAAAGGAAACACTCACCTGGCGCCTCGGCCCACTAGCCAGCCCACCTGGCCGGCCCAGCCCAGCACCGCGCCAGCGAGCTGCTTGCCGACCAGGCAGGCAGGCAGGCAAGGTGCTCGGCGGCAGCACCGCAGCTCGCCACACAGCCTGCCCGCCCTCTGCCGCCGTCCTCTCGCCGCCCGTCGCCTTGGATGAGCTCCACGTCGCGCCCCGGACCGTTTGGACATCGTCATTCGCCCCAGCTCCTCCCCTCGTGCTCCCCAGCCATGGCCGCGCCACCGCCGCCGCTCCTCCGTCGAGCCGCGCTCCCGTCGACCCCCCCGCGCCACCGTGTCCAGGAGCTCCGCCGCCGTCGACTCCTTCGAGCTAGCGGAGCCCCGAGCGCTCGCGTGCCCCGAAACCGCCGCACCAAGCTCGCCCGAAGCGCCACCGCCGGAGATCCCCTTCAACGCCGTCGCCGCCTTAGCTCGTCCCCGACCTCGCCGGTGGCCTCTACGTGAGCTCTGTGAGCTCAGCTATCTTCCCCACCCTCTCTCTCGCGCTCCCGTGCACCACAGCGACCGCACGAAGCTCACCTGCACTCGCCGTCGCGGACCTCGTCGCCGACGTGCTCCCGGCCATCTTCCGGCCACTTCACCGTGTCCATCGCATTCACCACGACGCGATGGAGCTAACCACGCACTTCCCGCACCTCACTGCACACCCCACCTCGAGTTCACTCTCACCCGAGCTCCGGTGGCCGCCAAAGTCGCCGCCGGCGCCAACTCCGGCCACCCCGAGCCCAACCACCACCACCAATAGACGCGGCTCACCCTCAGCAACCCGTAGATGCCTTCCGCCGCCCATTTGGTCGCCGGAATGGCAAAAACCACTTTCGCCGCCGCGTCGGGCTCGCCGGCGGCTAAACGCCGGTGGGTTTGACCCTGGCTTTGACCACGGGTGGGCCCAGGTTGACCCCCCTGGGTCTATGACATGTGGGCCCAGCCCGGCTAATTAACTTAGTTTAGTTTTAATTTAATTCTAACTAAACCTAACACACTGACAAGCGGGACCCACTGGTCAGTTTGACCTGACCAGCCCGTTGACCACTGACGTCATCATGACACAGAGTTGTGACAAAATAATTTAATTTACTAGAATTATTTTAACACAGGAAATTCCAGAAATTGTTTCAAACTTCAAAAATTCATAGAAAATAATCTGTAGCTCCAAATGAAACAAATTATATATGAAAAATGATCAGAAAAATCCAATCTATCCATCTGTACTGGTTTCATGCATGTTTACAGAAGCTAACCCACTGTTTATCACAGAACAAGATATGACACTTTAAATGATCATATATGAGTTTGGATATTGCATCTTTGGTTCAAAATGCTCCAAACCCATCTGATCTTAGTTGCATTAGCCCAATGCACTCATTTTGCCATGTCTCATTGCATGCATCATATTGTTGCATCTTGTTTGGTAATGTGTGTATCGGTGTTCTCTGCGGCAGGTTCTGCCCCTGAGGAGTACCGTGATAACCCCGACGAAGAGCAATACCCGTGCACCGACCCGTCAGGCAAGCAACCAACCATTTGATCATATCGATAAAATCCCATGTTCTTGCTCCTGCTCTCGTTTCTTGCATTAAGACAACGCGATTCAAATTTTGTGTGTGCTGCGGTAGTTGAACCCATTTCCTCTGCATGACCTGTCATTGCCACAGTAACTAGATGAAACCCACTAGCATGTGTAGGAGTTGATTGAGCCATATGAATGTGTTGTTCCTACCTTGCTATGCCTACTATGCTTAGAGTCGTGTCAGGTCTGGTTCATCTGGGTGATGGCTAGAGTGAAATGATCGAGTCGGTATGAGAGTAAGGTGTTGAACACGATTTGGTAAAGGTATCGATGAGAGGCCATGTAGGAGTACATGGTGGGTTGTTTCATTGAGGCCGTCCTTAAGCACTGAGATCTGTATGCGTGATTTAAGATTCAGCTACTACCATACATTGGGCCCTGAAACATGACCCCGCTCGACTTCTTATTCACGCTAGTCCTCTGTCCAGGAGTTGCAAGTAGTTTACGGTGTTTGTAGCCTCTTTGGAGGCCGTGGACAGCGCTGACCGTGAGGGGTGGGCTGTGATGCGGTAGGTGCGTGGCGGGTGTACGGATGCCCGTTTGGTATCTCGGGAACCTTGTTCACATCGTTTGGGGCTGTGGCGAGACTTGGCGGAACTCCTCATAGATGGAACCCAAATAGGCGATAAACTGGACTAGAGACTTGAGTGTCTAGGTAGGTCGTGGTCTACACCCACGTCGGTTTTTGCTTGAAGTCTGCCGAGCACATGTCGTGTGTGCGACGCTAAGTGGTGAAAACATGTATGAAGAAGTACACCCTGCGGGGTTAACATCATCTATTGAATAGCGCGTCATGATAAGGACTACTTGGTTGCCTATACGGTTCATAGACAAGTAAATGGATACTACTAAAAGCCTCAAGATAAGCGTGAGTGCCGAGGATGGCTCTCCGTAGGAGGGCGGAGGTGGATCCTCGGTGGTGTATTGAAGTGATGAGTAGTGGACTCGAGTCAGGAAAACTATTTCAAGTTGGTGTCTCGTGGGATAGCTTAGCCATGAGTCAAAGCTGGCTTGCTGCAATAACCCCACCAACCCTTCTTGATAATATGCATGTATGTAGGGTCGATGTAAGTCTTCTTTGAGTACCTTTGTACTCATGTTGCTTTAATTTACATTTTTAGGAAGATGCCACAAACCCTTCAGCGGGTTCTTCATAGGCGTTGACATCGATGAGTAGACTAAGGCCGGTGGTGATCTGAGCAAGTGAAGGACCATGTAGTATAGCTAGGCTTACCCAAGCCTCTTTTATTTTACTAGTTATGCGTACTCGGACAAAACACTTCCGCTGTGGCTTGTATGCTTGTATGACTTGTATGTGGGTCGTGTGACCCGTGCACTGTGTGTATGATATGTATGGCTCTCTCGAGCCTTTAAATAAAATACTTGTGTCGTAGAGTCATGTTGTGATGCCTTGTTGTATTTGCACATATCGAGCATATTGTGTGTATGATTGAAATGCTTGGTATGTGTGGGATCGACTATCTAGTTGTTTATCTTTAGTAGCCTCTCTTACGGAAATGTCTCCTAGTGTCTCCACCGAGCCATGGTAGCTTGCTACTTGCTCCGGAACACTTAGGCTGGCGGCATGTGTCCTTCTTCGTTTCGTGTGCACGTCCCTTCGGGAAATGTCACGCATTGAGTACGGAGTCTGTTAGCCGCTTCTGCCGGTTTACGAGTCTGCTAGCCCGATGCTACAGCCGGAACTTACTTGCTGTTGACCGACACGTTCGATCTTTGGGTCATGGATGCTGTCCTGTAAGTCTGTGCCACTTTGGGTTTACGACTAGTCATGTCGGCCGGGCTCTTTATCATATGGATGCTAGCGACACTATCATATCGTGTGCCAAAAGGCGCAAACGGTCCCGGGCTAAGGTAAGGTGGCACCCGTTGGGATACCGTGCGTGAGGCCGCAAAGTGATATGATGTGTTACATGCTAGATCGATGTGACATTGAGTCGGGGTCCTGACAGCGTTAGCATCGAGCGGACTGCTGTAGGTTCTCCAAGCCAAACTGGTCGATGTTGAGTCTAGAAATGCTTTAGTTATATGTAGGGGAATTGATTGTGGGATGGTACGTAAGGCTCTTTTTACTCCTTTACCTCATGGCGTTCTGATCTGAGTCAGTCCATTCTTCCATCGGGGGTTAAGGATTAGGATCTCTTCTCTCTATTAGGCTCACGTGTTACTAATCGGTAGTACCTTGTAGGTTTGATGGTTACAAGCCTGGTTCAGTTTTACTATCTGTTATGTTACTAATTGGACCCGAACCTTGATATGATATTGTTGAGTGGTTATGCAATTCCTTGTGAAATGTCTCAAACCCTTTTGAGCATTTACGATCGTTATCTTGTCCAAATTCTGCGAGAAATTCTAATGTCTTTGCATTGTGGTTATGCTTCGGATGGCCACTCGTGACCAAAATCAAGTGGTTAAATCGACCAGATGCATTGGTGTGACGGTCATACAGCCATGCTAGTTCGGGTTATGATCGAGCGGGATACCGTTGGTACCCGAATACGAGTTGAAGAGCGATGTCGAGACTTTAATCAAAGCCAGTATCTTTGCCTTTGTCGGTGTTTCCCTCTTATCCTGGTTCCACCGAGGCCCTTCACAGCTCCTATGGGCTTGGTGTTACTATTGATATGGCGGTGCAAGATGCTGCATATTCTATGATGACCATTATGCGAGTCAGGACCGGCCTGCTTCGCAACACCGACTTCCGGTATATGCCGGGATCACTTCCTGGAGCGTTTGGTTATCTCCGGGCTATCTATGCTGATTCCAGTCAGGAGGACTCACTAACCCGTACTACCGCCGAGCTACTCGAGGACAAGGACCGAGAGAGTCGGGCCTTGAGGATGGAGCTCTTCAACGCCCGTGCTGATCACTGGGCCACCTTGACTCGTTTTGCACCGGCTGTCCAAGCTGGATATATGGATATGAGAGATCTGTATCCTGTTAGGTCTGCTCTGCCGGACATAATGGATTGGCGTGATGTGGGGGGCATCACCCCACCTCGTGGTCCTCGCAGGCCACCGTTCGTTGGTTCAAGACCTCACCCTTGCCCTTATGGTCCACAGGCTCCTCAGGACCGTCTGTTCCCGGACGATCACGTTGAACTTCCAGGTTACGGAGGAGATTTCTATGAGAACTACTACAGAGACGTCTGAGTTAGTAGTAGTCCCACTAGTATTGTAATAGTTGTACTTCCACCGTCCTGCGTGACTCGTGGAATATGACTTAGTGTGTACTAATTCCGGAGGTGTAAGAAAAATAATGTATAGGAGCTTGGTATGCCTCCGACGAGATGTAATCTTCCTTTCACCGTAGTAGTACTTTGTTTGGTCTTGTACTAAACTTCGTATGGTGTGTATGACGATGGAATAAAGAAGCAGTTTCTGTATCTACCATGTCATACGGATGATCATCTTGCATTCCAAGTTATCCATTACATTCTACATTTCTATGTCAGAATTTTGTCATCTTGGACTAAATCCTTGTCTTGTTTTCCTAGGATGGTTAACACCCGCAATAACCCTGCTCCGCCAGAGCAGGCTGAAGGCAGCAGAGTTGGGGAAGAGAACCTGCCACACCCTCCTTCTCGGCGAAGTTATCTTTGGAGGCGAGAGAAACAAGCGGAGACCAACCGTTTCTTTGGGCGTATCGAGCGAACACAGCCCATCATCGAGAAACAACTTGGTGTCGCTCGGTGACTTCATCAAGTTACACCCACCTACCTTTCACCACTCCGTCGAGCCTCTCGACGCTGATGATAACCCGCGGCATACTCTCAAACTGCATTCTGCCTGCTGGTAGCTGAGGCTGACAAGGTCACCTTTGCTGCATATCATCTTGAAGGCCCCGCCTCTACGTGGAAGAATTATATGGCTATCGCCCGATTGGCCATGTCACTACTTGGGCAGAATTCAGCGAGGCTTTCCGTGAACATCATATTCGGAGGGTCTCATGGATCGTAAGCGTGAGGAGTTCTGCAGTTTCACCCAAGGCCGTCTCTCCGTGGGCGCCTCAGAGAGTTCGGTAATCTCGCACGTTATGCAAGCGAAGAGGTCTCCATCGACGCCAAGAAAGCAGGCAAGGTTCCGCAAGGGACTTAGCCCGAACCGCCGAGATCTCCATCCGCATGAGTGCACCTCTTTCGAAGCTTGTTAACAAGGCCATCAGTAGCTGAAGCAGGTCGACCGATTTGAAGCAACATGCAAGCATGGCGTGATATGGGTTCCTCATCCGTCTTTGGACCACGAAGCGCCCGTGTGTGGGTGCCTAATACCGCCCTGCCACCCAGATTCACACCGAGGCCATCCTTTCAGGCGCCTCGTCCAGTTCAGCAGTATGCACCAGCCAGGCCCTATGGTGGGCCAATCAACAATGCTCCTCTACGCGCCAGCCCCGTGACGTGCTTCAAATGTGATGAATCAGGCCACTACATGCGCGATTGTCCTCAGACCAACCCCAACCAGCCTGCAAAAGCTGTTGGCCGTGGCAAGCCAGCAGGAAAGGTGTTCTATGCCAAGCCGGCCACCACCTTGCGTGGCCATGTTAATTGTGTCTCAGCTGAAGAGGCCCAAGAGGATCCCAACGTCGTGCTCGGTACGCTTCTTGTTAATTGCCACCCGGCATCCGTTCTTTTCGATACTGGAGCATCTCATTCATTCATATCCGAAAACTATGCTCGTTTGCATAACACTGCATTCTGTGACATGCCTTCCACCATGGAAATTTCTACTCCGGGTTCTAGATGGCAAACCTCTAGAGTAAGCCATGGAAATGAAATTCAGGTCGACAGACTTGTTTTCCTTGCATCGTTGATAGCTCTCAAATCTTCGGATATAAATATCATCTTGGGTATGGGTGGATGTCAGCCCATCATGCCAAGATTGATTGTTTCTCTAGGACTGTTCAACTTACGCACCCTCGGGAAAGATAGTCAATGTCTTGACCCGAATATCCAAGCGCCAACTATATTCTCTTAATGCCGGTCCATTGCGGACCTCGAAGGCGTCCGGTAGTCCGTGACTTCCGGATGTCTTTCGGAAGAATTGCGGTGTTCCACAGCGGAGATGTTGAATTTGTGATAGACCTCATTCGAGAACTGTTCCAATTTCTAGAAGACCCTATAAGATGGCACCCCTAGAACTAGCGAACTCAAGAAACAACTCGATGAGTCCTTGAAAAGGGTTTCATCCGTCCTAGTTCATCTCCTTGGGCTTGCCCGTCCTCTTCGTCAAGAAGAAGGATGGTACGGATCGGATGGTTGTAGATTATCGACCCGTCAACTTGGTCACAATTAAGAACAAGTATCCGCTCCCGGGATCAACGATCTGTATGATCAGCTCGCGGGATCCTCGGTCTTCTCTAAGATGGATTTGAGGTTAGGCTACCATCAAATCAAAATCCAAAGCGGGACATTCCCAAAGCGGCCTTTGTTACTCGTTACGCCAATGAGTACACCGTCATGTCCTTCGGTCTAACCAACGCCCAGCCACCTTCTCCGGTTAATGAACTCAATCTTCATGGAGTATTTGGATAAATTAAGTCGTGGTTTACCTCGATGATATACTCATCTACTCCAAGAACGAGGAAGAACATGCCGAACATCTAAGGCTAGTGTTGATGAAACTTCGAGAGCATCGCCTTTATGCCAAGTTTTCTAAATGCGAATTTTGGCTGCCAGAAGTGACCTATCTAGGACATGTAATTTCTGGTAAAGGTATAGCTGTCAACCCCGAGCGAGTTCAAGCCGTCCTTAATTGGACTCCACCTGAATCGGTCAAGCAAGTTCGGAGCTTCCTTGGCTTAGCGAGCTATTGTCGCCGCTTTGTCGAGAACTTCTCCAAAGTTGCTAAACCTCTAACTGAACTCCTCAAGAAGGATAAAAAGTTCGAGTGGACTCCACAATGTGAGCACAGTTTCCAGGAACTGAAAAGACGTTTAACCTCTGCTCCCGTACTGGTACCACCAGATTTCTCCAAGGACTTTGTTATCTATTGCGACGCCTCGCGACAAGGACTAGGCTGTATTCTCATGCAAGATCGACACGTAATTGCTTATGCTTCACGGCAATTACACCCACATGAGGAAAACTATCCTACTCATGATCTAGAGCTTGCAGCTGTAGTCCATGCACTCAAAACCTGGCGACATTACCTTCTTGGTAATCGTTGCGAAATCTTCACCGATCACCAAAGTCTGAAGTACATATTCACCCAACCAGATTTGAATCTCAGGCAAAGACGTTGGGTTGAGTTGATCACAGATTTCGACTTAGGGATAACTTATACCCCAGGAAAAGCCAACGTCATGGCTGATGCACTAAGTCGTAAATCTTATTGCAACAACTTGATGTTGCAACAAAGTCAACCACTTCTCCACGAGGAATTCCGGAAGCTTAACCTTCACATTGTTCCTCGAGGGTTCCTTTCCACCTTGGTGGCGAAACCTTCCCTTACGGATCAGATCATCAAAGCCCAAAAGGTAGATCCGGGAATTTCCCGCATCAAAAGAAACATCAAGAAAGGAGTTGCGGATTGTTTCTCCATTGATGATCAAGGGGTCGTATACTTCGGAAACCGTCTAGTGGTTCCCAAGAATCAGCACATACGGCAGCTGATCCTTAAGGAGGCTCATGAATCCCCTCTCACCATTCATCCCGGTAGCACTAAAATGTATCAGGACCTACGCCAGAGGTTCTGGTGGACTAGGATGAAGAGAGACATTGCCCAATTTGTTGCTAAGCTGCGGCGTGCGTCGTCGTGTAAAAGCAGAGCATCAGCGGCCTCTTGGCACCCTTCAACCCTTAGCTATTCTGAATGGAAATGGGATAAAATTAGTATGGATTTCATCACTGGTTTTCCCAGGACCAAGAGAGGGAATAATGCTATCTTTAATAGATTATCGACCGCCTCTCCAAAGTAGCCCATTTCTTACATTCACAGAGTATAACCGCTAGTCAGCTAGCAGACTTGTACATCTCCCGAATAGTGTCTCTTCATGGTGTTCCATTGAAATTAACTTTCGGATCGAGGAAGTCTCTTCACCTCTCGATTTTGGGAAAGTTTCAAAACGCTATGGGAACCCATCTTTCCTTTAGCACCGCCTTCCACCCTCAATCAAGTGGTCAAGTAGAACGCGTCAACCAAATCCTAGAAGACATGCTTGAGCTTACATTATCTCATTCGGAATGGATTGGGAGAAATGCCTTCCATTTGCGAATTTGCTTATAACAACAGCTATCAATCTAGCTTAGGCAAAGCACCTTTTGAAGTTCTCTATGGACGAAGGTGTGAACACCTCTTAACTGGTCGAGAAACCGGGAAAGACAATTCTTTGGCCCGGATATGATCGAGAAGCGAGAAGAACAAGTTCGCATCGTTAAGTGAAAAGTTGAAAACAGCCCAATCTCGTCAAAAGAGTCAATATGACCGAAAACATAAGGCTATGACTTACGAGGTTGACGAGAAGGCTTACCTTGGGTTACTCCTTTGAAGGAACCCATCGTTTGATATCAAAGGCAAATTGGCTCCTCGCTACATTGGACCCTTTCGCATTCTTGCCAAACGAGGAGAAGTTGCCTACCAATTGGAACTACCTCCACATCTCTCCAAAGTCCACGATGTCTTCCATGTTTCTCAACTCAGGCGTTGCTTCTCAGATCCTATCCGTGGAGTGGACCACGAAACGCTTGATCTTCAAGATAATCTCACATATCGAGAATACCCCGTTCGAATCCTCGATCAAGCCGAGCGTACCACTCGACGGCATAATATCAAGTTTCTCAAGGTTCAATGGTCGCACCATTCCGAGAAGGAAGCTACTTGGGAAAGGGAGGATCGTCTTCGACTTGAGTACCCCGCCTTCTTTCCGGAGGAACCTAAATCTCGGGACGAGATTCTTTTGAGTGGGGGTGAGTTGTCACACCCTAGCTAGTACATGCATTAGAGTGTTGCATCATGTCTATTTTTTTCCAACAGAAAGCTGAAATGGGATTGCCAGAACTCCCAGCCCCCTCTGAAACAAACTAGGGTTTACTAAAAATATTTTCGATGAACCTGAAATGCCCTTCTAAAAAGTCCATCATTTTTGTCTTGGTTCAGAACCTTTGCCAAAAGTGGTGCACATTTTCCTAGGTCATCATAAGGTCTTTGAATTAAATCATAAGTATTTGAATTTGGGCATTTAAAATTTATAAAATATTTCAAATGTCCAAATATTTCCAAACTAAAATGTTTCATGTTGGTAATATTCCAACAATGGACCAGGATTAGTTTGGTGAATTTTAGAACCTTTTTGGTATTTTAAATAACTCAACAAAGTTACAGAAAAAAAATAGAAAAAGAAAAACAGAAAGGAAACACTCACCTGGCGCCTCGGCCCACTAGCCAGCCCACCTGGCCGGCCCAGCCCAGCACCGCGCCAGCGAGCTGCTTGCCGACCAGGCAGGCAGGCAGGCAAGGTGCTCGGCGGCAGCACCGCAGCTCGCCACACAGCTGCCCGCCCCTCTGCTTCGTCCTCTCGCCGCCCCGTCGCCTTGGATGAGCTCCACGTCGCGCCCCGGACCGTTTGGACATCGTCATTCGCCCCAGCTCCTCCTCGTGCTCCCCAGCCATGGCAGCGCCACCGCCGCCGCTCCTCCGTCGTAGCGCGCTCCCGTCGACCCCACGCCGCGCCACCGTGTCCAGGAGCTCCGCCGCCGTCGACTCCTTCGAGCTAGCCGAGCCCCGAGCGCTCGCGTGCCCCGAAACCGCCGCACCAAGCTCGCCCGAAGCACCACCGCCGGAGATCCCCTTCAACGCCGTCGCCGCCTCAGCTCGTCCCGACCCGCCCGGTGGCCTCTCGTGAGCTCTGTGAGCTCAGCTATCTTCCCCACCTCTCTCTCGCTCCCGTGCACCACAGCGACCGCGACGGCTCACGCACTTTCGCCGTCGCGGACCTCGTCGCCGGCGTGCTCCGGCCATCTTCCGGCCACTTCACCGTGTCCATCGCGTTCACCACGACGCGATGGAGCTAACACGCACTTCCGCACCTCACCGCACACCCCACCTCGAGTTCTCTCACCCGAGCTCGGTGGCGCCAAAATCGCCGCCGGCGCCAACTCCGCCACCCCGAGCCCAACCACCACCACCAATAGACGCGGCTCACCCTCGGAACCCGTAGATGCCTTCCGCGCCCATTTGGTGGCGGAATGGCAAAACCACTTCGCCGCCCGTCGCTGCTCGCCGGCGGCTAAGCGCCGATGGGTTTGACCACGGCTTTGACCACGGGTGGGCCGGGTTGACCCCACAGGTCTATGACATGTGGGCCCGGCCCGGCTAATTAACTTAGTTTAGTTTTAATTTAATTCTAACTAAACCTAACACACTGACAAGCGGGACCCACTGGTCAGTTTGACCTGACCAGCCCGTTGACCACTGACGTCATCATGACACAGTGCTGACGCAATAATTTAATTTACTAGAATTATTTTAACACAGGAAATTCCAGAAATTGTTTCAAACTTCAAAAATTCATAGAAAATAATCTGTAGCTCCAAATGAAACAAATTATATATGAAAAATGATCAGAAAAATCCAATCTATCCATCTGTACTGGTTTCATGCATGTTTACAGAAGCTAACCCACTGTTTATCACAGAACAAGATATGACACTTTAAATGATCATATATGAGTTTGGATATTGCATCTTTGGTTCAAAATGCTCCAAACCCATCTGATCTTAGTTGCATTAGCCCAATGCACTCATTTTGCCATGTCTCATTGCATGCATCATATTGTTGCATCTTGTTTGGTAATGTGTGTATCGGTGTTCTCTGCGGCAGTTACGCTTCGAGGAGTACCGTGATAACCCGACGAAGAGCAATACCGTGCACCGACCCGTCGAAGCAAGCAACCAACCATTTGATCATATCGATAAAATCCCATGTTCTTGCTCCTGCTCTCGTTTCTGCATTAAGACAACGCGATTCAAACTGCTGTGTCTGCGGTAGTTGAACCCATTTCCTCTGCATGACTGTCATTGCCACAATAACTAGATGAAACCCACTAGCATGTGTAGGAGTTGATTGAGCCATATGATTGTGTTGTTCCTACCTTGCTATGCCTGCTATGCTTAGAGTCGTGTCAGGTCGGGTTCATCTGGGTGATGGCTAGAGTGAAATGATCGAGTCGGTATGAGAGTAAGGTGTTGAACACGATTTGGTAAAGGTATCGATGAGAGGCCATGTAGGAGTACATGGTGGGTTGTTTCATTGAGGCCGTCCTTAAGCACTGAGATCTGTATGTGTGATTTAAGATTCAGCTACTACCATACATTGGGCCTGAAACATGACCCGCTCGACTTCTTATTCACGCTAGTCCTCTGTCCGGGAGTTGCAAGTAGTTTCGGTGTTTGTAGCCTCTTTGGAGGCCGTGGACAGCGCTGACCGTAGGGGTGGGCTGTGATGCGGTAGGTACGTGGCCGGGTGTACCGGATGCCCGTTTGGTATCTCGGGAACCTTGTTCACATCGTTTGGGGCTGTGGGCGAGACTTCGGGCGGAACTCCTCATAGATGGAACCCAAATAGGCGATAAACCTGGACTAGAGACTTGAGTGTCTAGGTAGGTCGTGGTCTACACCCACGTCGGTTTTCGCTGAAGTCTGCCGAGCACATGTCGTGTGCGACGCTAAGTGGTGAAACATGTATGAAGAAGTACACCCTGCGGGGTTAACATCATCTATTGAATAGCGCGTCATGATAAGGACTACTTGGTTGCCTATACGGTTCATAGACAAGTAAATGGATACTACTAAAAGCCTCAAGATAAGCGTGAGTGCGAGGATGGCTCTTCCGTAGGAAGACGGAGGTGGATCCTCGGTGGTGTATTGAAGTGATGAGTAGTGGACTCGAAAGGAAAACTATTTCAAGTTGGTGTCTCGAGGATAGCTTAGCCATGAGTCAAAGCTGGCTTGCTGCAATAACCCCACCAACCCTTCTTGATAATATGCATGTATGTAGGGTCGATGTAAGTCTTCTTTGAGTACCTTTGTACTCATGTTGCTTTAATTTACATTTTTCGAAGATGCCACAAACCCTTCCGACGGGTTCTTCGTGAGCGTTGACATCGATGAGTAGACTAAGGCCGGTGGTGATCTGAGCAAGTGAAGGACCATGTAGTATAGCTAGGCTTACCCAAGCCTCTTTTATTTTACTAGTTATGCGTACTCGGACAAAACACTTCGCTGTGGCTTGTATGCTTGTATGACTTGTATGTGGGTCGTGTGACCCGTGCTTGTGTGTATGATATGTATGGCTCTCTGAGCCTTTAAATAAAATACTTGTGTCGTAGAGTCATGTTGTGATGCCTTGTTGTATTTGCACATATCGAGCATATTGTGTGTATGATTGAAATGCTTGGTATGTGTGGGATCGACTATCTAGTTGTTTATCTTTAGTAGCCTCTCTTACGGAAATGTCTCCTAGTGTCTCCTTTGAGCCATGGTAGCTTGCTACTGCTCCGGAACACTTAGGCTGGCGGCATGTGTCCTTCTTCGTTCTGTGTCGTCCCTTCGGGAAATGTCACGCATTAGTACCGGAGTCTGTTAGCCCGCTACAGCCCGGTTTACGAGTCTGCTAGCCAGTGCTACAGCCGGAACTTACTTGCTGATGACCGACACGTTCGATCTGGGTCATGGATGCTGTCCTGTAAGTCTGTGCCACTTTGGGTTTACGACTAGTCATGTCAGCCGGGCTCTTTTCATATGGATGCTAGCGACACTATCATATCGTGTGCCAAAAGGCTAAACGGTCCCGGGCTAAGGTAAGGTGGCACCGTTGGGATACCGTGCGTGAGGCCGCAAAGTGATATGATGTGTTCTGTGCTAGATCGATGTGACATTGAGTCGGGTCTGACAGCGTTAGCATCGAGCCGGACTGCTGTAGGTTCTCCAAGCCAAACTGGTCGATGTTGAGTCTAGAAATGCTTTAGTTATATGTAGGGGAATTGATTGTGGGATGGTACGTAAGGCTCTTTTTACTCCTTTACCTCATGGCGTTCTGATCTGAGTCAGTCCATTCTTCCATCGGGGGTTAAGGATTAGGATCTCTTCTCTCTATTAGGCTCACGTGTTACTAATCAGTAGTACCTTGTAGGTTTGATGGTTACAAGCCTGGTTCAGTTTTCTATCCTGTTATGTTACTAATTGGACCCAGAACCTTGATATGATATTGCTGAGTGGTTATGCAATTCCTTGTGAAATGTCTCAAACCCTTTTGAGCATTCTGATCGTTATCTGTCCAAATTCTGCGAGAAATTCTAATGTCTTTGCATTGTGGTTATGCTTCGGATGGCCACTCGTGACCAAAATCAAGTGGTTAAATCGACCAGATGCATTGGTGTGACGGTCATACAGCCATGCTAGTTCGGGTTATGATCAAGCGGGATACCATTGGTACCCGAATACACGATTGAAGAGCGATGTCGAGACTTTAATCAAAGCGATATCTTTGCCTTTGTCGGTGTTTCCCTCTTATCCTGGTTCCACGAGGCCCTTCACAGCTCCTATGGGCTTGGTGTTACTATTGATATGGCGGTGCAAGATGCTGCATATTCCATGATGACCATTATGCGAGTCAGGACCGGCCTGCTTCGCAACACCGAATTCCGGTATATGCCGGGTTCACTTCCTGGAGCGTTTGGTTATCTCCGGGCTATCTATGCTGATTCCAGTCAGGAGGACTCACTAACCCGTACTACCGCCGAGCTGCTCGAGGACAAGGACCGAGAGAGTCGGGCCTTGAGGATGGAGCTCTTCAACGCCCGTGCTGATCACTGGGCCACCTTGACTCGTTTTGCACCGGCTGTCCAAGCTGGATATATGGATATGAGAGATCTGTATCCTGTTAGGTCTGCTCTGCCGGACATGATGGATTGGCGTGATGTGGGGGGCATCACCCCACCTCGTGGTCCTCGCAGGCCACCGTTCGTTGGTCCAAGACCTCACCCTTGCCCTTATGGTCCACAGGCTCCTCAGGACCGTCTGTTCCCGGACGATCACGTTGAACTTCCAGGTTACGGAGGAGACTTCTATGAGAACTACTACGGAGACGTCTGAGTTAGTAGTAGTCCCACTAGTATTGTAATAGTTGTATTTCCACCGTCCTGCGTGACTCGTGGAATATGACTTAGTGTGTACTAATTCCGGAGGTGTAAGAAAAATAATGTATAGGAGCTTGGTATGCCTCCGACGAGATGTAATCTTCCTTTCACCGTAGTAGTACTTTGTTTGGTCTTGTACTAAACCTTGTATGGTGTGTATGACGATGGAATAAAGAAGCAGTTTCTGTATCTACCATGTCATACGGATGATCATCTTGCATTCCAAGTTATCCATTACATTCTACATTTCTATGTCAGAATCTTGCCATCCTGGACTAAATCCTTGTCTTGTTTTCCTAGGATGGTTAACACCCGCAATAACCCTGCTCCGCCAGAGCAGGCCGAAGGCAGCAGAGTTGGGGAAGAGAACCTGCCTCACCCTCCTTCTCTGGCGAAGTTATCTTTGGAGGCGAGAGAAACAAGCGGAGACCAACCGCTTGTTTGGGCGTATCGAGCAGAACACAGCCCATCATCGAGAAACAACTTGGTGTCGCTCGGTGACTTCATCAAGTTACACCCACCTACCTTTCACCACTCCGTCGAGCCTCTCGGCGCTGATGATCGGCCAAAGCATTACTCACAAGCTGCGTTACTGATCGGTAGCCGAGGTGACAAGGTCACCTTTGCTGCATATCATCTTGAAGGCCCCCCGATCTCACCGTGGAAGAATTATATGGCTATCGCCCGATTGGCCATGTCACTACTTGGGCAGAATTCAGCGAGGCTTTCCGTGAACATCACATTCGGAGGTCTCATGGATCGTAAGCGTGAGGAGTTCTGCAGTTTCACCCAAGGCCGTCTCTCCGTGGGCGCCTCAGCAGAGAGTTCGGTAATCTCGCACGTTATGCAATCGAAGAGGTCTCCATCGGCGCCAAGAAACAGGCAAGGTTCCGCAAGGACTTAGCCCGAACCGCCGAGATCTCCATCGCATGAGTGCACCTCTTTCGAAGCTTGTTAACAAAGCCATCGGTCTTTGGCAGGTCGACCGATTTGAAGCAACATGCAAGCATGGCCGTGATATGGGTTCCTCATCCGGTCTTTGGACCACGAAGCGCCGTGTGTGGGTGCCTAATACCGCCTCGCCACCCAGATTCACACGAGGCCATCCTTTCAGCGCCTCGTCCGATTCAGAAGTATGCACCAGCCAGGCCCTATGGTGGGCCAACCAACAATGCTCCTCTACGCGCCAGCCCCGTGACGTGCTTCAAATGTGGTGAATCAGGCCACTACATGCGCGATTGTCCTCAGACCAACCCCAACCAGCCTGCAAAAGCTGTTGGCCGTGGCAAGCCAGCAGGAAAGGTGTTCTATGCCAAGCCGGCCACCACCGCGTGGCCATGTTAATTGTGTCTCGGTAAAGAGGCCCAAGAGGATCCCAACGTCGTGCTCGGTACGCTTCTTGTTAATTGCCACCCGGCATCCGTTCTTTTCGATACTGGAGCATCTCATTCATTCATATCCGAAAACTATGCTCGTTTGCATAACACTGCATTCTGTGACATGCCTTCCACCATGGAAATTTCTACTCCGGGTTCTAGATGGCAAACTTCTAGAGTAAGCCATGGAAATGAAATCCAGGTCGACAGACTTGTTTTCCTTGCATCGTTGATAGCTCTCAAATCCTTGGATATAAATATCATCTTGGGTATGGACTGGATGTCAGCCCATCATGCCAAGATTGATTGTTTCTCTAGGACTGTTCAACTTACGCACCCCTCGGGAAAGATAGTCAATGTCTTGACCCGAATATCCAAGCGCCAACTATATTCTCTTAATGCCGGTCCATTGCGGACCTCGAAGGCGCCCCGGTAGTCCGTGACTTCCGGATGTCTTTCAGAAGAATTGCCGGTGTTCCACAGCGGAGATGTTGAATTTGTGATAGACCTCATTCGAGAACTGTCCCAATTTCTAGAAGACCCTATAAGATGGCACCCCTAGAACTAGCGAACTTCAAGAAACAACTCGATGAGTCCTTGAAAAGGGTTTCACCGTCCTAGTTCATCTCCTTGGGCTTGCCCGTCCTCTTCGTCAAGAAGAAGGATGGTGCGGATCGGATGGTTGTAGATTATCGACCCGTCAACTTGGTCACAATTAAGAACAAGTATCCGCTCCCGGGATCAACGATCCGTATGATCAGCTCGCGGGATCCTCGGTCTTCTCTAAGATGGATTTGAGGTTAGGCTACCATCAAATCAAAATCCAAGCGGGACATTCCCAAAACGGCCTTTGTTACTCGTTACGGCCAATCTGAGTACACCGTCATGTCCTTCGGTCTAACCAAGGCCCCAGCCACCTTCTCCCGGTTAATGAACTCAATCTTCATGGAGTATTTGGATAAATTCGTCGTGGTTTACCTCGATGATATACTCATCTACTCCAAGAACGAGGAAGAACATGCCAACATCTAAGGCTAGTGTTGATGAAACTTGAGAGCATCGCCTTTATGCCAAGTTTTCTAAATGCAATTTTGGCTGCCGAAGTGACCTATCTAGGACATGTAATTTCTGGTAAAGGTATAGCTGTCAACCCCGAGCGAGTTCAAGCCGTCCTTAATTGGACTCCACGAATCGGTCAAGCAAGTTCGAGCTTCCTTGGCTTAGCGAGCTATTATCGCCGCTTTGTCGAGAACTTCTCCAAAGTTGCTAAACCTCTAACTGAACTCCTCAAGAAGGATAAAAAGTTCGAGTGGACTCCACAATGTGAGCACAGTTTCAGAACCGAAAAGGCGTTTAACTTCGCTCCCGTCTTGGTACCACCAGATTTCTCTAAGGACTTTGTTATCTATTGCGACGCCTCGCGACAAGGGCTAGGCTGTATTCTCATGCAAGATCGACACGTAATTGCTTATGCTTCACGGCAATTACACCCACATGAGGAAAACTATCCTACTCATGATCTAGAGCTTGCAGCTGTAGTCCATGCACTCAAAACCTGGCGACATTACCTTCTTGGTAATCGTTGCGAAATCTTCACCGATCACCAAAGTCTGAAGTACATATTCACCCAACCAGATTTGAATCTCAGGCAAAGACGTTGGGTTGAGTTGATCACAGATTTCGACTTAGGGATAACTTATACCCAGGAAAAGCCAGCGTCATGGCTGATGCACTAAGTCGTAAATCTTATTGCAACAACTTGATGTTGCAACAAAGTCAACCACTTCTCCACGAGGAATTTGGAAGCTTAACCTTCACATTGTTCCTCGAGGGTTCCTTTCCACCTTGGTGGCGAAACCTTCCTTACGGATCAGATCATCAAAGCCCAAAAGGTAGATCAGGAATTTCCGCATCAAAAGAAACATCAAGAAAGGAGTTGCGGATTGTTTCTCCATTGATGATCAAGGGTCGTATACTTTGAAACCGTCTAGTGGTTCCCAAGAATCAGCACATCTGCAGCTGATCCTTAAGGAGGCTCATGAATCCTCTCACCATTCATCCCGGTAGCACTAAAATGTATCGGGACCTCGCCAGAGGTTACGGTGGACTAGGATGAAGAGACATTGCTCAATTTGTTGCTAATCTGCGGCGTCGTAAATCGTAAAAGCGAGCATCAGCGGCCTCTTTGGCACCCTTCAACCCTTAGCTATTCTGAATGGAAATGGGATAAAATTAGTATGGATTTCATCACTGGTTTTCCCGGGACCAAGAGAGGGAATAATGCTATCTTTAATAGTTATCGACCGCCTCTCCAAAGTAGCCCATTTCTTACCTGTTAGCGAGAGTATAACCGCTAGTCAGCTAGCAGACTTGTACATCTCCCGAATAGTGTCTCTTCATGGTGTTCCATTTGAAATTAACTTCGGATCGAGGAAGTCTCTTCACCTCTCGATTTTGGGAAAGTTTCCAAAACGCTATGGGAACCCATCTTTCCTTTAGCACCGCCTTCCACCCTCAATCAAGTGGTCAAGTAGAACGCGTCAACCAAATCCTAGAAGACATGCTTGAGCTTACATTATCTCATTGGAATGGATTGGGAGAAATGCCTTCCATTTGCGAATTTGCTTATAACAACAGCTATCAATCTAGCTTGGGCAAAGCACCTTTTGAAGTTCTCTATGGGCGAAGGTGTCGAACACCTCTTAACTGGTCGAAACCGGGAAAGACAATTCTTTGGCGGATATGATCGAGAAGCGAAAAACAAGTTCGCATCGTTCGTGAAAAGTTGAAAATAGCCCAATCTCGTCAAAAGAGTCAATATGACCGAAAACATAAGGCTATGACTTACGAGGTTGGCGAGAAGGCTTACCTTGGGTTACTCCTTTGAAGGAACCCATCGTTTGATATCAAAGGCAAATTGGCTCCTCGCTACATTGGACCCTTTCGCATTCTTGCCAAGCGAGGAGAAGTTGCCTACCAATTGGAACTACCTCCACATCTCTCCAAAGTCCACGATGTCTTCCACGTTTCTCAACTCGGCGTTGCTTCTCGGATCCTATCCGTGGAGTGGACCATAAACGCTTGATCTTCAAGATAATCTCACATATCGAGAATACCCGTTCGTATCCTCGATCAAGCCGAGCGTACCACTCGACGGCATAATATCAAGTTTCTCAAGGTTCAATGGCCGCACCATTCCGAGAAGGAAGCTACTTGGGAAAGGGAGGATCGTCTTGACTTGAGTACCCGCCTTCTTTCGGAGGAACCTAAATCTCGGGACGAGATTCTTTTGAGTGGGGGTGAGTTGTCACACCCTAGCTAGTTCATGCATTAGAGTGTTGCATCATGTCTATTTTTTCCAACAGAAAGCTGAAATGGGATTGCCAGAACTCCCAGCCCCCTCTGAAACAAACTAGGGTTTACTAAAAATATTTTCGATGAACCTGAAATGCCCTTCTAAAATGTCCATCATTTTGTCTTGGTTCGAACCTTTGCCAAAAGTGGTGCACATTTTCCTAGGTCATCCTAAGGTCTTTGAATTAAATCATAAGTATTTGAATTTGGGCATTTAAAATTTATAAAATATTTCAAATGTCCAAATATTTCCAAACTAAAATGTTTCATGTTGGTAATATT